>JAHIAM010004412.1:0-50594 GCA_021605205.1 Aegilops longissima | reverse complement strand
TCACGACTATATGAATAAGCTGCCTGTTGAGCCACTACTATCTGAAGAAGTTCTCTAGCCCTCCGCGTCTCTATCGCAGCTGGGGACTCGCCTTCAACCGGGAGAGCTGCCAATCGTGAGGCCGCAACAATCATGTTATCCAAAGGGTTAGAATAATGACCCGGCAGTGTCGGAACATGATGAGGCGGAGTAATATCCAAATGAGGCGGATCCACAATACGCGGTTGAACCGGCGCCCAACACGGGCGCCAACCGCCTCGGTTCACCACGTGGATCATCGTCCGCCGGCAGGTTGAAAAGGTTTCTCGTGATCGCACTCTGCAGGTGTTTAACTTTTGGCGCCTCCTTCATGATGGCATTTGATGCTTTTGATCCAAGGTAAGCTTTAAAGACTCCGCTGAATCATAGCAGCCTCTGATCGTCAAAAGCATTTCGCCCATGGCCATCCTAGCATTTTCAGCTGCCAGCTCTTCGTTGGCTTGAGCTATCTCATCTCGTAGCTTCGCCACATCCGCCTTATGATGATCTTGAGTGTCCGGGGTCACCTCCTGTTGGGGAACGTAGTAATTTCAAAAAATCTCCTACGCACATGCAAGATCATGGTGATGCATAGCAACGAGAGGGGAGAGTGTTGTCTACCGTCGGAGTAATGGGCCACGGGTAGGCTAACCCGAAGCCAAGAACCTTTCAAGACATCGGGATGACAAGCGCCTCAAGACGACAAGATGAAGAGCCGCCTCGAGGCTGACCGAGGAATAGCCGCCAACGCATAAACGGCCGAGTCCCGGAGGCAAGGTTGTCTGGGCCGATTCCACCGGCGGCTTCTAGAGAAGCCTACCCTGAGAGTCGGCCCGCCGCACCTCATGAAGTCTGTGGCCCTCATCAAGGGGGGACGGACATGGAATGGCTACAGCAGTAGCCCATCCTCCCCTTTCCAGGGCTGGCGTGGCTACAAGGCGCTGTATCAGCGGAGATCTCCGCCGGGCACATCTGCCGTCGTGCCATCCTCGACGCTATCACAAGTAGGCGGAGTCCTCGCTTCCCCACGACGACCTGTCTGAGACGCCCAAGGATGATGGGCCCCACCAACAACGAGTCCGTAAGACGGCAAGAGACTCAATACAGACTCGAGGGAGGTCGGCCTAGAGTCGGCCCACCCCTTCCTCGGGACCCACGCTACCATTAACTAGACGAGACAGAGCGGCCATCCGGATCGCCGCCAGCGGCGGAGTGTAGCCATGACCCCCGACCAAGCTCAAGGCCATTAGAGACACGGGACCCGATTCCAAGTCACATCGACCTAGCTGGTAACACCTCATATCACTTTGCGGCCTCACGCACGGTATTCCCACGGTGTCGCTTACCATGGCCCGGGACCGCTTATGCCTTTTGGCTCACGATATGATAGTGTCGCTAGCATCCACATGACAAAGAACCCGGCCGACATGGCTAGTCGTGAACCCAAAGCGCACTAACCTATGGGGACAGCATACATGAATCACTTCGAGCATGTCGGTCATCAACGATGAATTCGGCTGTAGCACTGGCTAACAGACTCGTATCCCGGCTGTAGCAGGCTAGGCAGACTCAATATCACCGCGCGACATTTCAAGGGATGTATATAGGAACGAAATGAATCACATGCCGCCACCAAGTGTCCAAGCAGAGTGCTGGGCTAGCAGTGACTCGTGAACCGGCAGAAGCGGACTACTATCGCCGTAAGCACGAGACTACATTTCCCCATATGAGAGGCTGCCAAGGATAAACAACTAGTTTGTCGGATCCCACTCATACCAAGCATTTCAATCATACACGCAATATGCCCGATATGAGTAAATACAACAAGGCATCACAACAAAACTCTACAACTCAAGTATTTTATTTAAGAGGCCCGAGGAGCCATACATAACATAGTCATACAGTAGGGGTCACATGACCCAACACTCAAGTCATACAATCATACAAGCACATGCGAAGCAAACTAGTCTCGAGTACGCACTCTAGAAAGAAAGAAAGCTTGTTGGAGCCTTTCTATCTACAATGGCCCTTCACAAGTCTTAGATCGCCACCGGGTGGCTAGTTCACTCGTCAAGTCAACATCTACATAGAACTGGCTTGAGGGGTAGTATAGTCCTCTCAAAAATATTGATTACAAACATGAGTACAAAAGTACTCAGAAGTCTTACCACGTAATCCTATCATACATGCACATTCTCAAGGAAGGAGGTGGAGTTATTTGCAGCAAGCCAGCTTTGACTCTTGGCTAAGCTATCCCACGTGACACCACTTTGTAAAGCATTTGTCGCACACGAGTCCACTAATCACCATCACAATACTCCACCGTGGATCCTCTCTCGTCATCCCCGAGAGGGCCATCCACGATACTCACACTTATCTTGAGGCTTTTAGTAGTATCCATTTACTTGTCTATGAACTGATATAGGTAACCCAGAAGTCCTTCTCCGTGGACACGGCTATTCAATAGATCATATTTAACCCCGCAGGGTGTACTTCTTCACACACGCTCACCACTTATCGCCGCATACACGACATGTACTGCAACCTTCAAGCGGAAGCCCAACGTGGGTGTCGGCCACAGCCTACCTAAACACTCAAGTCCCTAGTCCAGTTTATCGCCTATTCGGTTCCATCCGCAGGAGTCCGCCGAGGTTTCCATACAGCCCCGAACGATGTGTGCAGGTTCCCGAGATACCAAACGGCACTGCACACAACCACGGTGCTCACCGCAACACAACCCACCCCTAAGGTCAGCGCTATGCGGCCCCCCAAAGATGCTACAAACACCGTAAACTACTTGCAACTCCCGGACTAAGAACAGGGTGGTTAAGAAGTTTAGAGGGTCCATTGGTTTCGATCCCAATGCGTGGTAGTAGCTAGTTCATGGATCACAAACACAGATCTCAGCCTAAGTTCGGCTTCAATGAAACAACCCACCATGTACTCCTACATGGCCTCTCATCGATACCTTTACCAAATCGTGTTCAACACTTTCACTCGAACCAACACAACCTTTCACTCCAGCTCATCATCCCGATGAGCCGACCTGACACAACTCTAAGCATAGCAAGCATAGCATGGTAGGAATCACAAACATGGCTCAATCAACTCCTACACATACTAGTGGGTTTCATCTAGTTATCGTGGCAATGACAGTCATGCAAAGGAAGTGGGTTCAACTACCGCAGCACACAACAGCTTGAATCGCGTTGTCTTAATGCAGTAAACGAGAGCAGAAGCGAGAACATGGGTTTGTATCGAATGATCAATGAGTTGCTTGCCCGATGGAACTGGGTAGAGAACTGCCTTCGATGGGTAGTCGAGGTTATCTTCGGGCGTAACCTATCATGAAAGCACACCAAATAAACACACAAGACAATATGCAACAATATGATGCATGCTATGACATGGCAATATGGATGTGTGTTGGCCTAATGCAAGTTGAAAGAATAGGGATGAACTCATTTGAATCAAGGATTCAAATGATAGCTCATTTGAGTTAGTCCTAATGGTGCAATATCTTATTCTGGTTATTCAGCATAGTTAACTTGTTTTAACATGCATGAAACCTGTACCAATGGATAGAGTGTATTTTTCTGATAATTTTCATATATAAATCTTTGCATTTGGAGTTATAGAATAAAAGTTATAAGCATTTGAAATTTGAATTATATTCGAATTTACTATATCAAAATAAATCCAGAATTTGAATTAATGCGCCAAGATGAGGTCAGCGTGACGTCAGGGTCAACGGGTCATCCAGGTCAAACTGACCAGGGGACCCGCATGTCAGAGTTAGTTTAACTAATTAACTTAATTAGAACTAATCCTAATTAGTTAACCGGGGGTCCACCTGCCATTGACTCAGAAAGGCCAACAGGCCCACCACCAATGGTTAGTGGTCAACTCGCCATGGCGCTCAGTCACGGGCGAGGCCAAAGGCGGCGGAGCAAAGTGCTTTTGCACTTTCCGCCACTAAATGGGGCGCGGAAGGCATCTACGTGGAGCCGGAGATGAACCGCAGCGCTTGGTGGGGTTAGTTGGGGTCGGGTGGCGGAGTTGGCACCGCGACGAGTTTGGCGGCGGCCGGGCTCGGGTGACCTCGGACTAGTTTCTAGGGGGCAAGGTGAGGCGCGTGGAGTGCAGAGTTAGACCCAACGCGACACGGTGAGTGCGATGGACACGGGCGTGGTTGCTGGTGGCCGGAGCCTCGCCGGGCGACGAGCTCCGCGGCGGTGCGCTCGGGCGATCGTGGTTGGGTCGCTAGGTGCACGAGGAAGAGAGTGGAGAGGATGGGGAGGTAGCCAGCTCACAGCGATCTCAGAGAGAGCCTCGCTGGGTCGGGATGCTCGATGCGGCGGCGACGGCGAAGGGGATCTCCGGCGGTGGCGGAGCTGGGCGGGGTCGGTGCGGTGAGCCAGGCAGCAAGTGCTCGGGCTTGGCTTGTTCGACGGTCGACGACGGCGGCGGCTGGACAAGGTCTCGTGGCGCTGGGACGACGGTGGCTACGGCTACGACGGTGGAGCGGCGACGGTGGCGCCGGCCATGGCGTAGGGGGAGCGAGGGAGAGAGGCAGGGGGCGAATGGCGGTCCAGGGGGTCGGGCGACGACGTGAGGCCATCCAGCAGCGAGGCGGCGAGGAGGTGAAGCAGGCGGCGGCCAGCTGCGTGGCGCGCTTCGAGCTCGCTGGCGGGCATTGGTTGCCTCGCTCAAGCCGAGCCAAGCAGCCACGCGCTGCTTGCTGGGCTGGGCTGGCAGTGGGCCTGCACGCGCATGTAAGTTTTTTTCCTTTTTAGTCTTTTTCTAATTTTCTGCAACTTTGTGGGGTTTTTAAAAATACCAAAACTATTTTAAAAATCACCAAAATGCTCCTGGTCACTTGTTGGAATATTCCCAACATGAAACATTTTGGTTTGACAATTTTTGAACATTTAAAATATTTTATATAATTAAAAATGCTCAAGTTCAAAACTTGTGGATTAATCCTAGAACCCTTAGATGACCTAGAAAATGGTACACCTTCTTTGACATGGGTTCTGAACCAAAGTAAAGAGGATGAACATTTTGAAGGGCATTTCGGATTCATTGAAATAAATTTTAGTAAACCCTAGTTGATTTAAGGGGGTGTTCGGGTTTCGCCTTCCCCATTTCAAATTCAAATGAAATTTAAACATGATGCACACCCTAATGCATGGTCTAACCGGGATGTGACAACTCACCCCACTCAAAAGAATCTCGCCCCGAGATTTAGGATCTGCTATAAAAGGTGGGATACTCAAGTCGAAGACGATCCTCCCTTTCCCAAGTTGCTTCTTGCTCGGAATGGTTTGACCATTGAACCTTTAGAAACTTGATATTCGACGCCGAGTGGTACGCCGGCTTGATCGAGGATACGAACGGATATTCTCGATAGGTGAGGTTATCTTGGAGATCAAGTTGCTGGGTCCACTTCACGGATAGGATCCGAGAAGCAACGCCGAGTTGGGAAACGTGGAAGACATCATGGACTCGAAAGATGCGGAGGTAGTTCCAATTGGTAGGCAACTTCTCCTCGCTTGGCAAGAATGCGAAGGGTCCAATGTAACGAGGAGCCAACTTGCCTTTGATATCAATCGATGGGTTCCTTTAGAGGAGTAACCCAAGGTAAGCCTTCTCGCCAATTTCATAAGTCATAGGCTTATGCTTGCGGTCATATTGGCTCTTTTGACGAGATTGGGCTGTTTTCAATTTCACGAATAACGCGAACTCGCTTCTTCGCTTCCTCGAATCATGTCCGCCAAAGAGTTGTCTCTCCCGTTTCTCACCAGCTTAAGAGGCGCTCACATTTCCGTCCCATAAAGAACTTCGAAGGGGCTTGCCCAAGCTGGCTTGATAACTATTGTTATAAGCTTAACTCGGCGAATGGAAGGCATTTCTCCCAATTCATGCCGAAGAGATGACAGAAGCTCAAGCATATCCTCTAGGATTTGATTGACTGCTCTACTTGACCACTTGATTGGGGATGGAAAGCGTGCTAAAGGAGAGACGAAGTTCTATAGCGCTTTGGAAACTTTCCCAAAATCGAGAGGTGAAGAGACTTCCACGGTCTGAGTTAATCTCTAATGGAATACCATGAAGAGACACTATTCGAGAGATGTACAATTCAGCTAGCTGGCTAGCGGTTATACTCTCACTAACAGGTAGGAAGTGGGCTACTTTGGAAAGACGATCAACGACAACGAAGATAGCATTATTCCTCTCTTGGTCCTGGGAAACCCGTAATGAAATCCATACCGATTTTATCCCATTTCCATTCAGGAATTTCCAAAGGTTGAAGGGTACCAGCAGGCCGCTGATGCTCGCTTAACTCGACGACGACGCCGCAATTAGCAATGTATTGAGCGATTTCTCTTCATCCTAGTCCACCAAAACCTCCGCGAGATCTTGATACATTTTAGTACTACCAGGATGAATGGTGAGAGGAGAGTCATGAGCTTCCTTAAGGATCAATTGTCAGAGCTGTTGTTTCTGGGAACCACTAAGCGGTTATCAAAGAAGACAACACTGTTCATCTATGGAGAAACATTTAGCAGCTCCGCTTAGCAATGTTCTCCTTGATCCGAGATATCCTCTATCATACCGCCGAGCAGCTATGATTCGATCCGTAAGGTCAGGTTTCGCCACCGTGGTGGAAAGGAACTCGAGGAACAATGTGAAGATTAAGCTTACGAAATTCCTCGTGGAGAATTGGTTGACTTTGTTGTAACATCGATTGTTACAATAAGATTTATGACTTTAGTGCGCCACCATGACATTGGCTTTGCTCGGGTGTAAGATATTCCTAAGTCGAAATCTGTATCAACTCGACCCAACGCCTTTGCCTCGAGATTCAAACCGTTGGGTGAAGATATATTTCAGACTTTGGTGATCAGTAGATTTCGCAACGATTACCCGTAAGGTAATGTCGCCAGGTTTTGAGTGCATGAACCATCGCCGCAAGCTCTAGATCGTGTGGGATAGTTATCCTCATGTGGACGAATCGCCGAGAAGCGAGGCAATCACATGACGATCTTGCATGAGTATGCAACCTAGTCCTTGTCGCGAGGCGCCGCAATAGATAATAAAGTCCTTAGAGAAATCTGTGGAACAAGTACGGAGCAGATGTCAGCGCCTTTTCAGCCTCAAAGCTGATCTCGACCGTGGCGCCCATTCAACTTCTTATCTTTCTTGAGGAGTTCGTTAGAGGTTTAGCAACTTTAGAGAAATTCTCGATTTAAGCGGCGGCAATAGCTCGCTAAACCGAGGAAACTCCGAACTTGCTTGACCGATTCAGTGGAGTCCAATCAAGGACGGCTTGAACTCGCCGGATTGACAGAATGCCCTTACCAGAGATTACATGTCCTAGATAGGTCACTTCGCAACCAGAATTCACATTTAGAGAATTTGGCATAAAGGCGGTGCTCTCAAGTTTCATCAATACTAGCCTTAGGTGTTCGCATGTTCTTCCTCATTCTTGAGTAGATGAGTATATCATCGAGGTATACCACTACTAATTTATCCAAATACTCCATGAAGATTGAGTTCATTAACCGAGAGAAAGTGGCTGGAGCATTGGTTAATCCGAAGGACATGACGGTGTACTCAGATTGGCCATAACGAGTGACAAAGGCCGCTTTGGGAATGTCCTCGTTTTGATTTTGATTTGATGGTAGCCCAACCTCAAATCCATCTTGAAAAGATCGAGGATCCAGCGAGCTGATCATACAGTGTCGTTGATCCCGGGAGCGGATACTTGTTCTTGATAGTGACCAAATTGACAGTCGGTAATCTACAACCATCCGATCCGCACCATCCTTCTTCTTGACGAAGAGGACGGGCAAGCCCATGGAGATGAACTAGGACGGATGAAACCTTTTGCAAGGACTCATCGAGTTGTTTCTAAGTTCAGCTAGTTCTAGGGTGCCATCTTATAAGGTCTTCTAGAGATTGGGACGGTTCCGGAATAAGATCTATCACTTAACTCGACATCCCCGCTGTGGAACACCGGCAGTTCTTCCGAAAGACATCCGGGAAATCACGGACACCGGAATATCTTCGAGGTCCGGAAGAGGGTTGGCATTTATGAGTAAAGTCGGCGCTTAGACACTCGGGTTAAAACATCCACCGCTTTGCCCAAGGATGGGTAAGTTGAACAGTTCTAGTAGAGCAATCAATCTTAGCATAATGGGCTGACATCCACCCATACCCAAGATGATGTTTATGTCCGAGGACTTGAGAGCTATTAGAGATGCAAGAAAGACTAATCTGTCGACAAGAATTTCATTCCCATGACTTATTCTAGAGGTTTGCCATCTAGAACCAGTGAGTTTGAATTTCCATGGAGGTAGGCATGTCACGTAATGTGGTGTTGTGCAATCGAGCATAGCTCTCTTAAATAAATGAATGAGATGCTCCAAGATCAAAGAACAGTTGCCGGATGGCAATTAACAAGAAGCGCATCGAGGACGACGCTTGGGATCCTCATAGGTTTCTTCAGCAGAGACATAGTTGACATGGCCACGAGCGGTGGCAACCGGTTTAGCATAGGGCACCTTTCCTCGCTGGCTTGCCGCGCCAATGACTTTCCAATTTGATTGGGGTTGTTCTGGGACACTCTCGATATAGTGGCCTGCCTCTCCACACTTGAAGCAAGTTATCACATTTGGACGTGGAGCAGCATTAGCAGCTTGGACCTCCATAAGTCTTGGGTGGAAAATACGGTTGGTTGGGGCGAGGCGCCTCAAGGATGGCCTCGGGTGAACCTAGGTGGTAGAGCAGTATTTGGAACCCAAACCCGCGCTTCGGGATCCAGAGCCGGATGACGATCCGTAATCACGGATGTGTTTGCGTGAAGCCTCAAAATCAGTCTCGCCAGCCGCGCCGATAGCCTTATTGACTAGCTTCGGAAAGAGGTACACTCATGCAGACGGAGATCTCGGCGTAGCTCGTGGCTAAGTCCTTGCGGAACCTTGCCTCGCTTCTTGGCATCGGTAGAAACTTCTTCGAGCATAACGTATAACCTCCCAAATTCACGGTCAGAGGCATCCACCGTCACCCTACCTTGGGTGAAACTGCAGAATTCTCACGCTTATGGTCCATAAGACCTTCCGAATATGGTGCTCACGGAAGGCGGCACTCAATTCATCCCAAGTTGTAACTTGTCCAACCGGACGATAGCCTCATAATTTTCCCACCAGAGACTAGCAGGCCTTCAAGATGATAGGCGCAAAGGTAACCTTGTCACCTCAGCCACGCTATGAACGCAGCTTGTGGTGGATGCCGCGAGCTAATCATCCGCGCCGAGAGGCTCGACGGAATATTTGAATTTTGGGGATATAGCTTGACGAAATCATTGAGTGAAACCACATCGCTTCTTGGCTGGCGTGTGTGTTTTGTTCAATCCGCCCAATAAGCGGTTGGTTTCACGCTTATTATGCTCGCTTCAAAGATCACCTCGCCAAAGATGGCGGTTGCGCAGATTCACATTTCGCTGCATCGCTTCTCCCCGCCCGAACAGCAGGAGTGTTATGAGTGTTGACCATCCCGGGAGACAAAGCAAAGGTTTAAACCAGGATGGCAGAATTTAACAAGGAAGTGCGGAAGGTAATGGACAGCATGGAATGCAAAGATGTTCATCCGTATGACATGGTAATATAAAACTGCCATATATATATATACCAACGGTCATACACACCATTCATAGTTTAGTACAAGCCCGACGGAGTACAACTATAAGGAAAGGCGCTACATCTCATCGGAAGCATCCCAACTTCTATACATTATTTTTCTACACTTCCTAACGATACACACTAAGTCGTATTCCACGAGTCACGCAGACGGTGGAAACACAACTATTACCATACTAGGAATACTACTACTATCTCGTGCAGCTCCATAGTAGTCCTCATAGAAGTCACCACCTGCTCGAAGTGGAACATGATCGTCCGGAAATGCATAACCTGTGGGGCCTGTGGGACCATAAGGACTCGGATGTGGCCGTGGACCAACAAACGGTGGCGACGAGGCCCACGAGGAGGAGTGATGCTCCAACCTCACGCCACTCCATAAAGTCCGCGACTCGCCCGCACAGGTACAAGTCTCTCATGTCCATATATCCGCTTGCACGGCAGTGCAAACCTAGTCGAGTAGCCCAAAGGGTCGAACGGCATTAAAAGCTCCATACGCAAGGCCCGGTTCTCACGGTCCTTGTCCTCCAAAGAACTCAAGAGTAGTGCGAAGGAGTGAGTCTCATGGGATGCATCGCTGTACAAACCTCAAGGTAGCCATGCGCCTGTGGAGGGATGCCGCATATAGCGGAAATCGTGTTGCTCAAAGAAAGCGTTCGCTCGAATAATAGTCATCATGGAATAGGCTGCATCTTGCATGATATTCCAATAGTGATTCCGAGCCCATAAGAACAAAGTGAAGTGGCTCAAGAGTTCGGATAAGATGGATAAACCGACCGCGTATAGGTATTGGCTTTGATTGAAATCCCTAAACTGCTCCTCGACGGTATATTCAGATACCATCGATAACCAGACTCAATCATCACCCTAACCAACATTGCCGCAGACCGCACACATCAATGCAACGGGTCAGCGTAACCACTTGGTTCTCGGGGCGGTGGCCATCCGAAAGCACAGCCACAATGCAAAGGCATTAGAATTTCTAGGAAAATCGGCAGCATAACATCTCAGAATGCTCAAAATCAGATTTGAGACATTCAAAATCAGATTGCAAAACCACTCAACAACATCATATCAAGGTTCTCGTTCAAATGATAGCATACTAAAATTTAGTAGCACCGAATCGAGGATGTAACCAACAATCCTATAAGTTACTACGGATTAGTAACACGTGAACCTCGATAGAGAGAAGAGAGCCTAGTCCTAAACCCACGCCGAATGAGAAGAGGATGACTCAGATCGAGGGCATAAGGTAAAGGAGTAAAAGAGCCTTACGCTCTCCCACAATCAATTCCCTACATATAACTAAAGCATTTCTAGACTCAACTTCACCAGTTTGGCTTAGCGAACCCACAGCAGCCCTCGCTCGATGCCAACGCTGTCAGACCCCGATTCCAAGTCACATCGACCTAGCTGGTAACACCTCATATCACTTTGCGCCTCACGCACGGTATTCCCACGGTGTCGCCTTACCATGGCCCGGACCGCTTATGCCTTTTGGCTCACGATATGATAGTGTCGCTAGCATCCACATGACAAAGAACCCGGCCGACATGGCTAGTCGTGAACCCAAAGCGCACTAACCTATGGGGACAGCATACATGAATCACTTCGAGCATGTCGGTCATCAACGATGAATTCGGCTGTAGCACTGGCTAACAGACTCCGATCCCGGCTGTAGCAGGCTAGGCAGACTCAATATCACCGCGTGACATTTCAAGGGATGTATATAGGAACGAAATGAATCACATGCCGCCACCAAGTGTCCAAGCAGAGTGCTGGGCTAGCAGACTCGTGAACCGGTCAGAAGCGGACTACTATCGCCGTAAGCACGAGACTACATTTCCCATATGAGAGGCTGCCAAGGATAAACAACTAGTTTGTCGGATCCCACTCATACCAAGCATTTCAATCATACACGCAATATGCCCGATATGAGTAAATACAACAAGGCATCACAACAAAACTCTACAACTCAAGTATTTTATTTAAGAGGCCCGAGGAGCCATACATAACATAGTCATACAGTAGGGGTCACATGACCCAACACTCAAGTCATACAATCATACAAGCACATGCGAAGCAAACTAGTCTCGAGTACGCACTCTAGAAAGAAAGAAAGCTTGTTGGAGCCTTTCTATCTACAATGGCCCTTCACAAGTCTTAGATCGCCACCGGGTGGCTAGTTCACTCGTCAAGTCAACATCTACATAGAACTGGCTTGAGGGGTAGTATAGTCCTCCAAAAATATTGATTACAAACATGAGTACAAAAGTACTCAGAAGTCTTACCACGTAATCCTATCATACATGCACATTCTCAAGGAAGGAGGTGGAGTTATTTGCAGAAGCCAGCTTTGACTCTTGGCTAAGCTATCCCACGTGACACCACTTTGTAAAGCATTTGTCGCATACGAGTCCACTAATCACCATCACAATACTCCACCGTGGATCCTCTCTCGTCATCCCCGAGAGGGCCATCCACTATACTCACACTTATCTTGAGGCTTTTAGTAGTATCCATTTACTTGTCTATGAACTGATATAGGTAACCCAGAAGTCCTTCTCCGTGGACACGGCTATTCAATAGATCATATTTAACCCTCGCAGGGTGTACTTCTTCACACACGCTCACCACTTATCGCCGCTTACACGACATGTACTGCAACCTTCAAGCGAAGCCCAACGGGTGTCGGCCACAGCCTACCTAAACACTCAAGTCCCTAGTCCAGTTTATCGCCTATTCGGTTCCATCCGCAGGAGTCCGCCGAGGTTTCCCATACAGCCCCGAACGATGTGCAGGGTTCCCGAGATACCAAACGGCACTCAGCACACCGGGCCACGGTGCCTACCGCAACACAACCCACCCCTAAGGTCAGCGCTATGCGGCCCCCAAAGATGCTACAAACACCGTAAACTACTTGCAACTCCCTGACTAAGAACAGGGTGGTTAAGAAGTTTAGAGGGTCCATTGGTTTCGGGCCCAATGCGTGGTAGTAGCTAGTTCATGGATCACAAACACAGATCTCAGCCTAAGTTCGGCTTCAATGAAACAACCCACCATGTACTCCTACATGGCCTCTCATCGATACCTTTACCAAATCGTGTTCAACACTTTCACTCGAACCAACACAACCTTTCACTCCAGCTCATCATCCCGATGAGCCGACCTGACACAACTCTAAGCATAGCAAGCATAGCATGGTAGGAATCACAAACATGGCTCAATCAACTCCTACACATACTAGTGGGTTTCATCTAGTTATCGTGGCAATGACAGTCATGCAAAGGAAGTGGGTTCAACTACCGCAGCACACAACAGCTTGAATCGCGTTGTCTTAATGCAGAAACGAGAGCGTAAGCGAGAACATGGGTTTGTATCGAATGATCAATGAGTTGCTTGCCCGATGGAACTGGGTAGAGAACTGCCTTCGATGGGTAGTCGAGGTTATCTTCGGGCGTAACCTATCATGAAAGCACACCAAATAAACACACAAGACAATATGCAACAATATGATGCATGCTATGACATGGCAATATGGATGTGTGTTGGCCTAATGCAAGTTGAAAGAATAGGGATGAACTCATTTGAATCAAGGATTCAAATGATAGCTCATTTGAGTTAGTCCTAATGGTGCAATATCTTATTCTGGTTATTCAGCATAGTTAACTTGTTTTAACATGCATGAAACCTGTACCAATGGATAGAGTGTATTTTTCTGATAATTTTTCATATATAAATCTTTGCATTTGGAGTTATAGAATAAAAGTTATAAGCATTTGAAATTTGAATTATATTCTGAATTTACTATATCAAAATAAATCCAGAATTTGAATTAATGCGCCAAGATGAGGTCAGCGGACGTCAGGGTCAACGGGTCATCCAGGTCAAACTGACCAGTGGGACCCGCATGTCAGAGTTAGTTTAACTAATTAACTTAATTAGAACTAATCCTAATTAGTTAACCGGGGTCCACCGCCATTGACTCGTAGCACACCAATGTGGCCCACCACCAATGGTTAGTGGTCAACTCGCCGGCGCTCAGTCACCGGCGAGGCCAAAGCGCAAGGAGCAAAGTGCTTTTGCACTTTCCGCCACTAAATGGGGCGCGAAGGCATCTACGTGGAGCTGAGATGAACCGCAGCGCTTGGTGGGGTTAGTTGGGGTCGGGTGGCTGGAGTTGGCACCGCGACGAGTTTGGCGGCGGCCGGGCTCGGGTGACCTCGGACTAGTTGCTAGGGGGCAAGGTGAGGCGCGTGGAGTGCAGAGTTAGACCCAACGCGACACGGTGAGTGCGATGGACACGGTGGCGTGGTTGCAGGCCGGAGCCTCGCCGGGCGACGAGCCCGCGGGCGGTGCGCTCGGGCGATCGTGGTTGGGTCGCTAGGTGCACGAGGAAGAGAGTGAGAGGATGGGAGGTAGCCAGGCTCACAGCGATCTCAGAGAGCCTCGCCGGGTCGGGATGCTCGATGCGGCGGCGACGGCGAAGGGGATCTCCGCGGTGGCGGAGCCGGGCGGGTCGGTGCGGTGGTTTTGGGCGCAGCAAGTGCTCGGGCTTGGCTTGTTCGACGAAGTCGACGACGGCGGCGGCCGGACAAGGTCTCGTGGCGCTGGGACGACGGTGGCTACGGCTACGACGGTGGAGCGGCGACGGTGGCGCCGCCATGGCGAGGGGGAGCGAGGGAGAGAGGCAGGGGGCGAATGGCGGTCCAGGGGTCGGGCGACGACGTGAGGCCATCCGCAGCGAGGCGGCGAGGAGGTGAAGCAGGCGGCGGCCAGCTGCGTGGCGCGCTCGAGCTCATTGTCAAGGCATTGAGTTGCTCGTCAAGCCGAGCTAAGCAGCCACATGCTGCTGCTGGGCTGGGCTGCAGATGGGCCGCACGCGCCGTAAGTTTTTTTCCTTTTTAGTCTTTTTCTAATTTTCTGCAACTTTGTGGGGTTTTTAAAATACCAAAACTATTTTAAAAATCACCAAAATGCTCCTGGTCACTTGTTGGAATATTCCCAACATGAAACATTTTGGTTTGACAATTTTGAACATTTAAAATATTTTATATAATTTAAAATGCTCAAGTTCAAAACTTGTGGATTAATCCTAGAACCCTTAGATGACCTAGAAAATGGTACACCTTCTTTGACATGGGTTCTGAACCAAAGTAAAGAGGATGAACATTTTGAAGGGCATTTCGATTCATTGAAATAAATTTTAGTAAACCCTAGTTGATTTAAGGGGGTGTTCGGGGTTTCGCCTTCCCATTTCAAATTCAAATGAAATTTAAACATGATGCACACCCTAATGCATGGTCTAACTGGATGTGACAGTACCGGACACCCCTAGTCCAGACTCCTCAAGAGCTCCCTGAACCAGGCTTCAATGACGACGAGTCCGGGCGCGCATATTGTCTTCGCATTGCAAGGCGGGTTCCTTCTCCGAATACTTCATAGAAGGTTTTGAACACCAGATAGTGTCCGCTCTCGCAAAACAAGTTCCACATACTAACGAGAGGGAATAACTTTTGCACAGATCTGCTGACGTATTCCGCGGGCGTGACATCACACCACGGCCAAGCCTTTATATGAATCATTTTTACTGTTCCACCTTAGCGCTTAGCGAGGCGGTTTTGGCACGCCTTTATCAAAGCGTAGATCGCGCTTCTTATTCCGGGATTCCCATCAATACGGATGTGGGTAACCCAACTGCGTTCGTTGGCACGCCTCTTCTACCAAAGGCGAGTCCTAATCGACCACGGGAGGGCTCCTGTATTCAACCTCTTTATAATGAGACCAAGGCCCTCTTCTTTTTACACCTCCATCGAAGTTCGCCAAGGCTTCGAGTTCTAACACCCAAAGCTTCAGATTTAGGCGCTTTGACCTTCGATGATGTCCGCCCACCAGCACGGCCGATGGATGTCTTCTTTCGCCATGTAAGAAGATGTGCTAAAGCTGCGAGACGCTGTATCTAACCGCGCGAGATTTCACATAGGCTGCCTCGCCTCCAGGCAGGTCATTCCACTCCCGAGCCCCGCGAGAGCATGGTGTTCGTGGTCTCACTTCCTTCGGGTTTAGGCTTCCGACGGATCCCTTTGTGCGGGGCTCATGTTTTATTATGGGATGGATTTCCATGACTTGAACTGAGTCCATCCTCCATATCTCGCCATTTCATTGTCGTATGTGAGGCCTTCCTCCATATTACCCCTCACTTTGGATTGTGGCTCAAGACCTTCAAGGTGGAGCCAAATATGATCGAGGGGCAACAGGCAGAGTGCAGAGGGGCAGTCATAAGCAAGTGTGTTGATGCTCCGTGGCCCGAGGGCTCTTTTCAAGAGGAGCTTGGTTTGAGGCAACGGGAGTGGTTTTATATCACCACCCCTGTGGGCACCAAATGGGTGGCGCTCCCGCCTTCCGCCAGTCCACCACAGCCGGCAAGGCCATGGGTCAACAAGGCCTGACTGGGGCCGCCCAAGGACGCCTTGTTGCAGGACCGTATTCGAGACCTCCAAGAAAGAGAGATCAATCTGGTTGCAAAGGGCGCAGGTTATGTTGATTCGCGCGCTCTACCCTCGGGTGAAACGCCGCCTCCGCCTGTGGGAATTTAATCCGAGGGACCACGAGCCTCCAACATTTTATGGGTACGGCGCCTCGTGGAGATGTATAAACTGTTCTTCGATCACAAGAGAAGTGTCCGACCGACCGAGGACGCTGGACTGAGCTGCAATCGCCAGATACTCAAGTAAGTAGTCCTGCATCTTACAGATCGTCTGCTCATTTATCGTAAACTTGCCCTTAAAGGAGCTGTTTTGAACAGGAGTGGATAGCGAAGGCAAAGTTGATAAGGTGTCCGACTCCTCCCAGACCACGCCGGATCCCATGTCGACCAAGATGTTGAAGGCCGCGCTTTTAAAGAAGGCGAAGGGGGAGCAGGGAAGCAACCGCCTCCACGAAGGAGGCTTCGAGGAAGGAGGGATCAAAAGTCCCACCCTCCAAGGAGAGAAGAGGACCGCCGAAGAACCGAGGTCTAGGCCTCAAAGAGGGAAAGAAATCTCGCCGAGAGTCCGCGCCGGGAAGTATCCCAGCCACACTATTTCCCCAAGGGGATCAGCCTCCAATGAGCCGTAAGTAAAAATAAGGGTCTTATAAATAAGGAATGTCCTCAGATTTATTTCTAAAGATAACCAAATTGTACCTTGTAGTTCGGATCTCAGCCCTTCTCAGCAGAGCTCGCCTTCGTGGGATCTTCTTCCGAGATGATGGAGAGCGAACGCCCACACCTGCCGCACCATGTGAGGCGGACGACACCGAGGTGTCGCCGCAGGGTTTCCCAAGTCCGCGCCAACCGGCGCGGCGGGAGGAGTCAAGGATCTGCTCGGCGAAGCGGTTATTCGTAAGATCACCGTGTTCTAATGGGTACGGTGATTGAATAATTGCATCCGCTGAGAGCGGATTGCATGAAGCCGCCGTAAGTTTATCGACGGGGTTTGAGGTACGCAAAATGATGTACCTTTTGACAGCTTATGCATATAGAATGCGCCAGATAGATAGTAGCCCCGAGACTCGGTATGTTGTCAAAATTGACAGCGTGCCGAGGATCATAATCTCAGTTGTAACATATCACCGCTCCTCAATAGGTGGCGGGGCGTCCGGTGGCCATCCGGACTGATGAATATGCCGAACTAAAGCGACAACTTGACAAGGCAGATGCGGACATCGCGCTGGTCAATAAACGGTTCGACGAGTCACAAGTTATGCGATTCTACGCGGACACCTGGTAAGGGAGCTTGATGCCCATGCCTTACTACTTGTATGCTTAATGCAGGTGGTGCCGCTGCTGTGGAGGAGCTGCGGGCGGAACTTGCCCGAGGGAAAGAGCAAGCCAGAAATAGTAATGCGGCCGCTTTAAGGGCAGCCGAAGAGCTAAAAGTTTAACGGGCTGCTCATCGCCAAGAAGAGGAAATGGCCGATATGGCCATGAAGTTGAAGAATACTACCGACCGCTGCGAGGTTCTTGAAAAGAACGGCAAGCGGAGCAAGAGGGCTCAAAAAGGCCACCGCCAATCCAAGGATGCCTGCTCCGCTTTGAGAGCTGCCAAGGAGGAGCTGAGTCAAGCCGGGCTATTGTGGCTGGAAACCGCTTCGCCATGGAGGAAATATATGGATCCGGTATGCTCGCTGGACAAGTTGTGGAGTTCAGAGGATGCTTATCTCGACTTAGCGGCGAAGGCCATGGACGCGATTGAGCACTTCCGAGGCCGTAAGGGGCATGTATGGGAAGAGCTATATTGGTCGCAATTCCATAGTACGGAGCGCCCTTCTTCCGCTGACCAATCGACAATAATGGGCCGAGCTGAATCGATTATCCAGACTTGCCATGAAGCATGTCATGACTCATTTGTGGCCAAAGGACACCACCAAGAGTTATTTTGGTTTAGTGCAGCAGCCTTGGTGTGGTACCGCATATGACGAATGAAGCGGTCGGCGGTATTGAGGGAGCGCGGATGGCTCGCCCGTGTCAAGACATACTGGGTCGAGATGAAGGCCACCGACATTGCATTCCAAGATTCGGACAAAGCCGAGTACCGCCGAGCACTATTTTGAGGAAGTTCCGCAGGCGCTGCTTAATAGAGACGCAGTGCTCAAGGATATTATGTTTAAATGACATGTATGATTTGTGAAAACAATGTTTCAATATAATATAAGAGCTTTTATACTTGTGTGCTCAAGTAGTAAACTACCTCCTGTGCGGCCGCTGATGTATATGTATATATAACTCGAAAGATGGCAGTCCTGGCTTCAGCCCCCACGCATATAGTGCGGGGTGTTTGCAAAGAAGGCGCTTTTTCACACTTAATCCAACGCCTTGGTCCTGTTAAGGAGGTGGTAGCATAGCAAACTAGGCAACCGGACTATAATGCTTTATCACTTTCACTTAGCCATAGGAGTTCGAGGTGGGGCTACTATATAGTCTCGGGGCACCGCACTCTCCGAATTCAAAAGCGATGTGCCGATCAAAAATGGTCCTTCGTTAATGCGGAGGAATTCTAAACATTCCGTGAGTCATCGAGTGGTTGACCAGTCTCTCGCTATATCATGACAAAGTTGCCGCTTTCATCGAGGTGCTCGCCGCCGAACCGGGCACAATCGCAGAGTTCTCCGGTGCCGCTAGCCCGGCGAAACGGAACGAAGGCAGCAAAACACAGGAGCCGGGCAAACCCAACATTTGACCAAAGACATGATTCGAGCTGATGCATATAAGGCCTAATCTCGAGACGCCAATACTCCTCAAGGTATTCGGTCTTTATAAAACGGGCAGAATAATGCCCAAGCCCCCGTATCCGTGTACGCCGCAAAAATTCTGGTGTGGCTAATGCCAAACACCAGCCTCCTCCTCGTTATAGTAAGAAACTGGGGATGTATATCAACAAGAGACAGAAAAAGGTTTACGCAGGGTCTTAATCTGAAAAGAATCCTTGCAACGGGTCCCTACCGCACGCCTCAAGGCCGGTCTCTCAGTAGCCGATCCTCGACGGGTGTAGCACGTTGTTCATCCGTAAAAGAGAGGAACTTAGTTTAAAATAAAAAGATCGTCCGAAGATGTACTTTATATTAAATAAACAGAGTACGATTCAAGAAGTGAATAAAATTGAGCTTTATTGTCTCTGCATGCAGCCCTTGTATGGGGGTATGCCGCTAGTAGGCGCTGCACTCGCCTAGCCGTGTCTGTGGTTTGAATGACCTATTCAGGTTCTTTGACTAGCGGAGCCGGATAGGTGTGGGCTGTCAAGGCAGTCTCACATTCCCTGCGTTTCGAGTAACACTTAATACTCCTTTTAATGAGATGATGTCGCGGACCGGCATTTTAAGTGTAAGAGATGCATAATGCGGTATTGCGTTAAAGCGGAGAAAGCTTCACGCCCCAGTAGTGCTTGATAGGTACTGCCGAATGGGGCGATGTGGAAGGTTAACTTTTCACGGCGGAAGTTGTCGGATGAGCCGAACACAACTTCTAGTAGAAGGGAGCCCGTAATGGGCATACGGGCGGCATTACCCTTTGAAGGAGGTGTTGCTATGGAGAATTTTGGTTGGGTCTATCTCCATGTCATGGATTATGTCCCGATATATTAGGTTTATGTCACCGCCGCCATCCATGAGGACTTGTGTAAATTGGAATCACAATTATAGGATCCAATATCAAGGCAGTCCATCCCTGCTCCGGATACTTTCGTAATAGTCCCGCTTTTGACAACCAAAGGTTGGTACTTCGCTAGTAGTTTGTGCGGCGCGATTTTAGTGGGCGCCGCCTGCTTTTTCCCTTTGATCACGTGAAGTGAGTTTACTGTTTTAACCTCTTCGCCGCCGAGGTCTCCCGCTTCCTCCTCCAGCTCCAGTCTCAGCCCAATCCAATCTCCCTCCTCCTTCCTCACGCCATGGCTCTGAAGAAGGGGAAAGGAAAGCATGTGCCTCCGTCCCACTTCGGCTGTCGCCGGGACGGCCACGGCGACGGTCGATCATACTCAACCGAGAAGGCTTGGACAAGGTCAGTTCTGCCCTCGCAACTATCTTCAACGGAAAGGGAGGACGACGGTCTGGCTCGTCTCACTTCTCCATTGACAAAATTGTCACCGAGGTCCCAGATTACCACCCCTGTGGGCGGACTCCTTCTCCTATTTCTTCAACTCGTGCTTTCCCATTACAGATCCATATGATGCATTTGGGTCCCGAACCCATTACTCTTCTTGCCGCTGCCTTTGTCCGCGAGGCGATCATGGGCATCCTCCTTCGTTGCCTTGTTGCCACTTCTTCTTTTTTGCGCCTCAATGACCCCACCCAATGCTCGGGTGGAGCTTCATTGCCGCACGTAAACAGCGGCTTGTGGATTAATTTCAGACTTCTCCGCTGCCGCTTTGTTCCGCAGCGGTGGCTGTATGTGGATGTTGGGTGCCCAGCCCCTGCTGGAGCCAACATTACCCGCTATCCCCATTGGCTGGGGCTGGGAGACGCCACGCCCCGGCTCGCTCGTCTGGCATTTTCACAGCATTTGAGGGCGCTGGCGTGACGGCGCCCGGTGGTGAATGAGTTCCTCCTATGCCGCATTGCCCCTCTCCAGCGCCATTCCGCCGGATGTGGGCCTTCAAGGGCGTGAGGACCGATGAGGCTCTGGAGGAGGACCTGATGCTGAAGTTTGAGGAAGGTTCTCATGATCTGGACGGGGACCCTTCACTCCGCAGCATCCGCAGGGGTGCTCGCACCTTTGCTCTAACAGGGTGATTACGTGAAGCAGATTCAGGCCGGACGAATGGGGCTGCGCCCGAGGCCTCATGGGACCTCGTGAGAACCCCAATTGTGGTCGCCTTCCAGCTTGCCCACGGCAGTCCTTCCTCGAGTGGGGGTAGGGAGGCAAGGCCACTGAGGCCGAGGGGCCTCCACGGATGATAGCGACAGCGGCACTCCCGAGGTGGCAGCCCGAGGCCCGCAGACTGCTGGCTGAAGGCGTTGAGCCACGGCCATTGGCTCCCATGGCAGAGGCCCCGAGGCCCGGCTACCCTTCTTGGTGAGGCGACTGGGCGGGCGGTGCGGACGACGCCCGACGCTGGTCACCTTGGTTCTTCCTGTCAGCAGGCGACCCCTCGCCGAGCAGCCTGTGGCCGCCTGTGTGGACTTGAGGCTCTAAGAGAAAGGAGGCCTTGGGTGATGATTGCCCTTGCCAGCTGGCTACTTCAGAAGTATTTCGCCATTGATGAGTGCCTCCTTTCCTGGTTCCTTATTTTCCCATTGCTTCTGATCCTCGCCTGCAGGGCCCTTCCTACTGACTCACGGAGATGGCTGAGGAGCCATCCCCCTGTGCCTCGCCTCTACCATCCCCAAGCTTCCAAGCAGCATGCCCTCATGGTGGGGCCGGAGAGGTGAGCAACCTGGCGCATCATGGTTCTCACGACCGCGACCCTCCTTCGCGAGCCTTCCTGGGTATAGCCAGCTTGCCTTGGGCTCTCGACCGGCCGTGGACGGCGATTGGCTGAGGTCGGCCCTCGTTCTTCATTTAGACGAGCCGGCTCTAGGCCGGGCTTCGCGGCGTGCCCGCCATCGCGAGGGCGCCAGCCGAGCCCCCGCCTAGAGGGGAGTGCTGATTCAGGCCTCCGCACACTGGGCGGAGATGATGCGGAAGACATGCTCGAGCGCCTGGGAGCGCCCGTGCCCTTCGCCAAGGGTTTCTCCAGAGGGCGGCTGACGCAGTGAGCCAGCTTGGTGTAGAGCTTGCTGACGAAGACACACGCCTTGAAGCGGAGGGCCTACGCCTAGCTGAAGAGAGGCCAAGCTAAAGGTGGTCGTTGTTTCTAGCGCCACCAGCGTGACCTCGACAATGAGAAAGCCGAGGTGTCGGTCGCTGGAGGCTTCGTCGGTCCGCCGAGGAGGCCCGGAGGCCGAAGGCGGCGGAGGCGGCGAGGAGCCTGGGCTGGGATTCCACGGAGCAGCAGGAGCTGCGTGAACGCCCTTTGCGGCTGAGGGGCTTGTCGATCAGCGGAGCTCCAGACGTGAGGAGGCACCACGCCGGAAGTTGCGAACGCCTGCCGATCTTGAGCAAATGGAGACGAGGAGCTTGGTGATGGCGGAGGACGATGTCGCTATGCAGGAGGCCCGAGTCCGGGAAGAGGTTGATCGCTGGGTGGCGGTGGCCCGCAGAACTTTGCGAGTTCAAGGAGAAGCGGGTTGATAAGGGCGAAGTGGAAGGCAGGACTGCCTGGAGGGCAAGTGGATGAAGTGACGCGGCAGCCGACGCTTCCGGCCGCCTTTGGTGTGGCGCAGAGGAGCTGACTTCCTCCCGCGCCGAGTGTTCTTCTTCGCCAGCGTTGACGCCGGAGTTAAGTATCGGCGGAACGAGACGAGATACCGCCAGCAGATCTTGGAGCACGAGCATGGCCCTATGTCCGCACGCCCGGAAAGAGTGTAACATCCCAAATTTCCTATTTGGAATGTTTACAATTATAGCTAAGCATCTAATGCATCCTGTTTGAATTTGAATGCCATTTGAAGTTTGGAGGATTTTGAGTTTTGAATTTGAATTCAAATTTTGGCAAGTGGGAATCATTTCAAAAATGCACGATAAATACTTGATCAAAAGTATGAGAGGAGCAAACATGACACTCAAAAATATCAGATGAAACAATGCCAAAAGTTTTGAATTCAAACTTGGGTTTATTTAAATTTGGAAAAAATGAAATTTTATAAAGTTTGGATTTTGCCTTTGAAAAATGTTCAAATGATAGGAATATTCCTGATCATTTTGGTATATATATGTCCTATATAAAATATTTATATTTTTAAAAGATATCTCTGTTGTTTTATTTAAAAATAAATTTAAAAATAGAAAACCCCAGCGCCGCCAGCCCAGTTCTCGCCACCTGAAGCCAATAAGCGAAGAAGCGGCCCACCTAGCTACCGAGCTGCCCAAGACTGGCTCACCAAGACTAAGGCTTCTTTCGTCGGTCGACTTCGCCCTCTCTCTCTCTCCTCGGGCAGATGGACCGCCCGTCTTCAACCCCGCCCCCCACGCGCCGCCACATCGCGGATCCTGCGAGATCCGGATCCGATCCTCCCGATCACCTCCTTGACGAGGCTCCCCATAAGCCGGGCCCCACCCCATTTCCCCCTAGCCCTCGCCGAACCCCTCTCACACGAGCTCACCAGGCCAGAGCTCTCCGCCGCGCGCCGTTGCCACGCTTCTAGCCCCTCCAGCCTCTGGCCGACTCCACCAGACGCCTGAAGCTCGTCTGCACTCCGCTGAACCACTCCGCCTCCCTGACGACCGGAGCTGCTGCGACACTGCCGCCACGCCGCCGCCGCGCTGGTCCAGCGCAGGAGTCACGAGACCTCCCCGTCTGATCGCATCTCTGGCGGGATTAGATCACCCCAAGGGGTATTTTTAAATAAAACCGTCCGCCCGTTCGTTCTGATTTAATTTAGGTTAGGGTTTATTTTATTTAGCCCGCCCGACTAGTTTAACCCTAGGGCCCGTTTAGTTTATATTACGCTTGTCGTAGTTTAGGCCCATTAGGCCCTTTTCATTTATTTTCGTTTTCTGTTTTAACAGAATAGTTCCTGTTTTGAAAAATTCATATCTTTTATTCTGTTTAATATTTTTAGGTGATTCTTTTTTGTTGGGTTGCAAATTTTCTATAGTTTCTGTAGAAAATATTATTAGCTATGTTAAAAGATATTTTAAATTTCTTTAATTTAGTTTTAGTCAGAATAGTAAATCTGTTATAACATGAGTTAGAAAAATTATTTTATATGATTCTTTTTGTCCCAACTTTATTTTGACATTGCCAAACCATAGGAATTAAATTGGGTATTTTAGGATTAATAAAAAAATAGTTTTAAGCAGAATCTTGTTAATCCTAATTAATTAACTAGCTACTGTTTTCCTATTATTTTAATTAGTAAATAAATTTATTTTTAACATGTGATTGATTATTCTAGGATAGTTTCTGTCACTTTAGGGATGAACTTTTAGTTATAAATAAAAGTTTTATTTTATTTTTCTTAATAGAAATTTGAATTAGGCCTAATAGGAGTTTCATAATAGATTTTAATTAATTTTTTTGCTCCTAGTTGCTTAATGAAATATTTTCTGTTAAGTTAACATAAATCCATGATTAGGTTATGTTAAGAAATTTTTGTTATATAAAACTATTCTAGTTGTTGTTTGAAGTAGGAAACTTGAGTTGGTTTTCTTTTAGCTTTCCCTTGGGTTTTGATTTGGTTGTTTTGATGTGTTATGTTGCTATTGCTATACTATTGTGTTATGTGATCCTATGCTATATGCTTATTGTGATTATTGTTTGTCTCGTAGAGTTTCCGAGTCTAAGCTTGCTACTACGAATCTTTTGCTTACGAGGATCATCAAGGCAAGTTTTGATCATGTTATTTTCTATACCTATGTTTTTGTGCATTAGAAATTATCACCACCCCACCATGCATGCAGTAGTTGAAATTTTGAAGTTATTAATCTTGAGTAGTATCATGTGGTAGGATGAACCAATCCCTTGTTACCATGACCGGGACGGAGTAGTTTACCTGCTATTTCAGAGACGGGTTTTGGTTGAGTGAAATTCATAAGAAAGATGTGAGAGTCAATGATGATGACAACCCCATGAACTACAAGAATCAAGATGGACTTCGAATTCACTCTGGTGGAGGATCGTTGACGGCACCTGGAGAACCAGGTGGTTGGCGGGATGCATGGAGAAGTGCCATGACATCTTGCGGAAAGCTTCACCCAGCCACGAAGAGGCGGATGGATGCCCCATGACCGGAAGCTTACCTGTGTAGCCGCAAGCCATTATGGGCTCGCTGGGTTAACCCTAGTAGTGACGCTGGCTGACGGTACTACGAGATGTAGAAGAACGGTAGGATTGATGGGTACGGCAGTAGCCAAGAACTCTTTGGAAGACCCTGTTTCATTCATCCCGTCTTCAAACACCATGAAGTGCGAAGACTTAAAAGGAGGGAATGATTCTTTGGGAAAAGTGCGAAACCTCTGCAGAGTTAAAGATCTAATCGATTAGCCGTGTCCCCGATTCACGGACAATTTGAGCCTCTGGAACTTGGAAGTATTCGAAATCTCAACACTAAAACTAATGAATTAATTTGAGGGGTTTTATGACTTAATAATTTGGGAATGAGATTTTGGCGGAACCATCTCAATAACTACCAACAATTTGTAGTAATTTTTGCAAGCAAGTCCACGTAGTAGGAAAAAATTGCTTTTTCAAATTGATGAAACTTAGAGCTCCACCAAAATGCATATAGTGTTAGTAACTTTATTATTATTATTCTTCATGACTTGCCGCTTATTCAAAAGCTGACCTACATGGCTGCAACGTCTTATGTTGCGGTATATTCCGATCGAGGAGGCTACGCTCGCGCTTGGCGATTGCCCTTTGAGTCGGATGGACTCGCTTTATCTTCACGCCGCGCATTAGTAGTTTATTTCTCATGAGTTGGCCTTGAGCAAATTTATTCCCTTGTAATAAAGACTCTATATGAGAATCGTGTAATAAAATTCAGGTGTGATTGAACTTTGATTATTCCATCGATGTATGTGAGTACCAGCATGATCTTGGGATGGCACACACGTAGATTTGACCGATTTTATCGTCGCCATGAGATGGTATCGTATATCGCCGACCGTAGGATCGTAACCCCTAGGATCGGAAAGCCATAGGAAGAGACCATTTACTTTATATCCTTATCATTCCGTAATTCTCCCATGTTCAATTCTGATTCTCTCCTATTTTCAACATTCTAGATGGTCACGAGTTCCCGTTTGCTACGGAGTTTTGCCACCGATGAGACGATGCCCTTCGAAGGAAGGTGGTCCAGATGGTGAAGAAACTGAAGATTGCTCTGCCCTCGATCACCGGAAGCCAACTAATGCACTTCAGACGGACACCCGCCAGGATTGAAGTGCATATCCGTGGAGAACCTTCGGAGGCACATGAGCCTATTGACTTTGAGTTCACCGGGACATGGCGATCTATCGTGCCCTTGGACATCTCCGGAGAGTACAGGCCGAGCTCGATCCCTCGAGACCTCGCCATGGTTTCGCGAGCACGGAATGGAGATATCATCCGCACTGTGGAGGGCGACTCCATTCTCTCTATATCCAGGACTTGGAGTGTCCTCAGAAACGGGAGATTCACTCGCCCAACTCAAGGCACACTGGAGGCTATTGTTCGTGAACTGGAACTGGAGGCAGACTTCCTTGAGGAAGAAATCGCGACTTCATGGAGACATCGAAGACTGAAGATGAAGCTTGCCGAGTAGAGGAAAGATGGACTTGGGAGAGGACCTTTATCCGAGTGGGAGACAATGGACCTATCGTGAGTAATGATCGAGCCCATCGAGAAAGAGGAGGCGCCACACGGAGGACATCACACCGGAGGACTAAGGATTATTGATGAAGACTTTTTAGTCGACCACCATGTTATTTTTCCTTTTTCGTCGATCAGTTAGGCCGATATTTTCGATTAGTCATGAGCTTTTGTAATCGAGTTTGAACCATGTTTGAGTGGAATGAATAAATGATTGGTGTGTTTTATGTTTGTGCATTCATATGGGTAGTGTTATTTCTCATAGACCATTGTTCTATTCTAATTTTCTCATCCACTCCAAAACACCAGATGCCTCCGAGACGTGACACGGGTTTTCCCGCTGAGCTCACCCACGCTCCAGCAGTTGAATGCCTTATGCAGCTTCTCATCCGAATCGAACAACAACACCAACAATCCACCGCCACCACCCCTCGTGGACAACTTGACTCGATTCTCGAGGCTGAATCCGCTTGTTCTCTAGTAGTAATCGAAATGATTGTGGCTGATGATTGGCTCCGCAAAGTCGGAAGAGAGCTAATCACTGTTGGATGCACTGATGGAGAAGGTGCGCTTGCTGCCAACTTGATGGACCTCGCTTCTTGGTGGGAGAACTACCGCCACTTATCCCATTGGTGCTATCACATGGGATCAATTCCCAGCAGGCCTTCGCACCGCTCATGTCTCGCTGGAGCCATGAGTCAAGCGTGAGTTCCGTAACTTACGCTGGAGGGAACCGTCTTGTGCGCGATGCGTGGATGAGTTCACAAGCTAGCCCCTATGCCCCGGATGATGTGGGCCACAGATGCAAAGCAGAGAAGTTCTTGAGGACTCAACGACGAGCTGAGTATGCAGCTTATTGTATACTTCAACAACTACCAGAGCTGGTAGACAAGGCCACCATACTTGAAGGGCAAAGCAGCAGATTGAAAGCCATAAGCGGAAGTACAGCCAGGAAGCACAACTGGAGCTCAGCAGAAGCCCACGCACCACATACTCAGAGGGCACACCCATCATAACCATGGAGGCCATAACCATGGAGGAAATGGGAACAATCGCAGCCAGGACAACAAGTCAGCCATGGCAATGGTATGGAAACAGTAATGGCAATCAGCACCGTTCTACCCGGCTCCAAGGATTTGAGCCACATCACCGCTTCAAGTGCCGGAAGGCAGGCACTATGCCACCGACTGCCGGAGGCCAAGCAGAGGAATGGAACGGCAATGGAGGCTCAAGAAGCCCAATCCGCCTCGCTTGCTCGTGAACCACATTGACGTGGAGGACGTCTATGATCAGCCGTGACCTGTGGTTGGTGAGTTTTATTGAATTCACGTTCAGTTTTGGTACTCTTTGATTCGGTGCAACGCATTCATTCATATCAAGGGTAGTGGAAAAGTATGGGTTGCCCACTAAAACCCTTAGAAGCCCCCTCAAGGCCTTGGGAGGAGAAATGATGGCAGTGTTTAGCTGTCATGCAACCTCAACATCGGGAACCATAAATTTCCCTGACCTCATAGTGTTGGAAACCCACCTTGGATGTAATCCTAGGCATGGATTGGTTGACGGTTTGAAGGAAACATAGATCAGGCTCAGTCTATTCTCGCCACCACCCCGGAGCGTAAGAGGATCAAGTATGTAGCCAGCACAGCCGATGAAGAATCAGTATTCCCTCACGGGAGTTGTTCAGAGGAAGTGCCGAGTGCAAGATTTTCCCATGTGTTCCGGAGGAATTACCAGAATGCCACGACAGGACATTGAATTTTTGATTGAGTTATTGCCCTAAGGCCCCAATATCCAAGAGACCTTATCGGATGCCACCGAATGAGTTGAAAGAGATCAAGGATCAAATTAATGAGTTATTGGAGAAAGGATATATTCGCCAAGCTCATCACCTTGGGGAGCCCCAGCTTTTGGTAGAGAAGAAGGATGGAAGCTTGAGGATGGTTGTGGATTATCGTATGCTTGAACGGTAACCATCAAGAACAAGTACCTTCGCCGATGATTAATGATCTGTTTGATCAGCTAGTTGGAGCCAAGGTATTCTCTAAGATCGATCTTCGATCAGGGTATCATCAGTTGAAGATCCGTGAAAAGGATATACCCAAAACAGCATTCACTACCAGGTATGGTTTATATGAGTATACCATCATGTCATTTGATTGACTAATGCCCTGCATACTTCATGAATTTGACGAACAAGGTGTTTATGGAATATCTGACAAGTTTGTCGTGGTGTTCATCGATGATATATTGATATTCTCCAAGAGCGAGGAAGAGCATAAGGAACATTTATGCTCTAGTTCGGAGAAACTGCGACATCATATGCCAAGTTCAGCAAATGTGAATTTTGGTCAAGGAAGGATTCCTCGGACATGTTATTTCGCCACAAGCTATGTTTGATGAATGATATTTTTGTCCCCAAGCTTTGATGAGCAAAATTACTATGATGAAAGCATGCATCCTATCTATGATGATTTTGTGATGACATGTATGCTTTAAAGAATAATGATAACCATGAAACCTGTCATCTTGATCTTAATTTTCAATCACATGATAGTTTTTTTGAATTTGCTTCACTATTGTTGATGAGAAGAATTTTTGCTTGGGAGAGTAAATTTTCTATGCTTGTAGATCATGAAAATAATGCTTTAGGTGCTGGTTATATTGTTGAATTCATTCATGATGCTACTGAAAATTATTATGAGGAGGAACATATGCTTGTAGGAGCTGCAATAATGTCAATTTTCCTCTCTCCGCATCCGCAATTTTGAAGTTATGTTTTTGCCTTCCTATGCTAGTTGATTATTATTTCCATAAGTTGTTTGCTCACAAAATCCCTATGCATAGGAAGTGGGTTAGACTTAAATGTGCTAGTCATATTCTTCATGATGCTCTTTTATGTTTCAATTCTTATCTTTTGTGAGCATCATTGAACTCACCATGCCTAGCTAGGGCGTTGAACGTTAGCGCTTGTTGGGAGGCAACCCAATTTTATTTTAGTTTCTTGCTTTTTGGTTCTGTTTAGAATAAATAATCCATCTAACTTCTGTTTAGATGTGGTTTTATGTTTTAATTAGTGTTTGTGCCAAGTAGAACCTTTGGGAAGACTTGGGTGAAGTCTTTATGATCATGCTGTAAAGAAAAAGAAACTTTAGCGCTCACGAGATTAGCTTCAACTTTTTTCTGAGAGTGATATTTAGTTGATTCTTTTGAATATGATTACTAGACAAATTACTCAGGTCCACCAATTTATTTTAGAATTTTTGGAGTTCTAGAAGTTTGCGTTAGTTACAGATTACTACAGACTGTTCTTTTTTGACAGATTCTGTTTTCTTTGTGTTCTTTTGCTTATTTTGATGAATCTATGAGTAGTATCGGAGGTATGAACATATAGTTATAATACAGTAGATATTACACCAATATAAATAAATAATGAGTTCATTACAGTAACTTGAAGTGGTGTTTTGTGTTCTTTCGCTAACGGGCTCACGAAGTTTTCAAGTTTTGTGTTGTGAAGTTTTCAAGTTTTGGGTAAAGATTCGATGGACTATGGAATAAGGAGTGGCAAGAGCCTAATATTGGTATTCCCAAGGCACCCCAAGTTAATATTCAAGGACAACCAAGATCTAAGCTTGGGGATGCCCTGAAGGCATCCCCTCTTTCGCCTTCGCTCATCGGTAACTTTACTTGAGCTATATTTTTATTCGCCACATGATATGTGTTTTGCTTGGAGCGCCATTTTCTTTTGTTTTGTTTTGCTTGCTTTTATTTATAATAATGTTTTGCATCTTTAGTTTCAATAAAAAGTCATGGATAGCCTTTACCATGCTTATTTTGCTAGTATACATGTTGCTGTTTGAACACGAAAGTTTATCATGTTGCAAAAATTAGAAAATTCAGAGAATGGTATAATGTTGAAATTTTTGGATAATGATCTCTGATAAAGTTACTACAGGGAATTTTATTTCATATTTTTGGAGTTAGGAAGTATTGATACTCTTGCATTCTTCATCACAGACTTGCTTTTTTGGCAGATTGCTGTTATGTTTGCATTGTTTGCATATGTTTGCTTGTTTAATGGTTCTATTTGAGGGAGTATTAAATATGCAGAGGAATTTAGTATGCAATGTTGAATAATAATCTTAGTGATTTGTTACAGTAGAAAATGATAAGGTTTTGCATTGGTTTATACTAACCTATCTCACTAGTTCTTGTTGAGTTTGGTGGATGAAGCTTTTGAGAAATAGAGAAACCATGATATGAGAGGAATTGACACAAATTAAGTTGGGGATGCCCAAGGCACCCCAAGATAATATTTCAAGAAGTCTCAAGCATCTAAGCTTGGGGATGCCCCTAGGCATCCCACATTTTTTCTTCAACAACTATCGTTAGTATCGGTTGAGCCTAAGTTTTGCTTCTTCACATGAGTTGTGCTATCCTTGCATTGTCGTTTTATTTTGCTTTCTGTTTGAATACAATACCAAGATCTGAAATTTTATTATGAGAGAATCTTCAGATAGTTATAATATTTAGCTACTCATCGATCTTCACTTATATCTTTTTGAGTAGTTTGTCATTTACTCATGTGCTTCACTTATATCCTATGAGTAAATTGTTGAATGAATTAATTGTCATAAATCTGAAATTATATATGCTTCATTTGCTTATACCATGGGGAGTAATGACTTCACATCTAAGAAGTAAAGGTTGTAAATTTATTGAAAGTTAGCAAGCATTATATTGGTCATTTGAACAATTCATGAAAGAATATTGAAGAGAGATTTACATATAAATATACTATCGTAGACATCTTTTATGATTGGGAGCACCATTAAGTATGACATGCTAAAGAGTTGATGTTGGACAAGGAAGACAACGTAATGGTTTATGTTTTCGACATCTCATTTAAAGTATATTGTCATGGATCATTCAAACATGTTGAGCTTGCCATTCCCCTCATGCTAGCTAAAAATTCCTTGCACCAATTAGAGATACTACTTGTGCTTCCAAATATTCTTAAACCCGGTTTTGCCATGAGAGTCCACCATACCCCATGGATTGAGTAAGATCCTTCAAGTAAGTTGTCATTGGTGCAAGCAATAAAATTGTTTCTAAATATGCATGACTTATTAGTGCTAAGAAAATAAGCTTTGTACGATCTTGTTATGGAAGCAATAAAAAACGGACTGTAATAAAGGTCCATATACAAGGCAATAAAGTGACGTTTTTAGCATTCAGATTTTGTGCATCCAACACTAAAAGCGCATGACAACCTCTCGCCTCTCTGCGAAGGGCCTATCTTTTACTTTATGTCTTTTACTTTATGCAAGAGTCAATGATCTTCATCTTTCCTTTTTCATTTTATCCTTTGGCAAGCTCCTCGTGTTAAGATCTATATATATATATATATATATATATATATATATATATATATATATATATATATCCAGTTAACTATTATTGTTGACATCACCCAAAGGTGAATACGCTAAACACTATAAGCCGCTATCTTTCTCAATGTCCCATTGAAACTCCATAACCATTAGTATTGTGAGTGTTAGAAATTGTAGACTATATGATAGTTGAGTATGTGGAGTTTGATATTCCTGAAAATAAGATGAATTTCAATTGTTTGAATGACTGAGAATGAAGTTTGCTAGTGTTCAAGAAAGTTTATGGTCTATGCTTTGACATGTGAATTGCTTGTTACTTTATCGTGAGAAGTTTTATGAGATGAACTACTGTTATGAAATATTATCATGCTAGAAAAGGTGATTGAAATTATCATTGATCAAACTTGTGCACCTTCTAGCATTCACACTTCATAAATTCTTTTTTTTATCATTTACCTACTGAGGACTAGTAGGAATTAAGCTTGGGGATGCTGATACGCCTCCAACATATCTAATTTATGAAGCATTCATTATTTTATTATCTGTTTTGAATGATTATGGGCTTTATTATACACTTTATATTACTTTGGACTAACCTATTAACCGGAGGCCCAGCCCGTATTGTGTTTTATTGCCCTGCTTAGTATTTCGAGGAAAGGAATATCAAACGGAGTCCAAACGGAATGAAACCTTGCATCGTGATTTTTGGAAGAATATCATCCTAGAGGCTTGAGATCAAGAAGATACCGAGGAGCCCAGGAGATAGCCTCCCTGTATGCGCCCTGCCTCGTGGGACCCTCGAGCAGCCTCGACCGACTTCTTTCGCCTATATATGCCTCACGCACTAAAACCATCGAATATCAAGATAGATCGAGTTCCGCCGCAAGCCTCCTGTAGCCACCAAAAGTCAATCGGGACCCTGTTCCGCACTCACGAGGGGAATCCATCACCGTGGCCATCTTCATCATCCCGCCTTCCATGACGAGGAGGAGTAGTTCACCCGGCCCGAGGGTATGTACCAGAGCTATGTGTTTGATCTCTCTCTCTCTCTCTCTCTCTCTCTCTCTCTCTCTCTCTCTCGTGTCTCTATGGCACGATCTTGATGTATCATGAGCTTTGTTATTATAGTTGGGTCTTATGATGTTTCTCCCTCTACTCTCTTGTGATGAATTGAGTTCCGCTTTGAAGTTATATTATCGGATTGAGTCTTTGATTTGAGAACACTTGATGTATGTCTTGCCGTTTATCTGGGTGACAATGGATATCACGTGCCACTTGATGTATGTTTTGGTGACCAACTATGGTTCCGCCTATGAACCTATAGGGGTTGGCGCATGTTTTCTTGACTCCCAGAGAAACTTTGGGGCACTCTTTGAAGTACTTTGTGTTGGTTGGATGAATCTGAGATTGTGTGATGCATATCATATAATCATGCCCACAGATACTTGAGGTGACAATGGAGTATCTAGGTGACATTAGGTTTTGGTTGATTTAAGGTGTTATTCTAGTACGAACTCTTTAATAGATCGATTCAAAGAATAACTTTGAGGTGGTTTCAGCACCTACCATAATCTCTACATTTGTTCTCCGCTATTAGTGGCTTTGGAGTGACTCTTTGTTGCATGTTGAGGGATTGTTATATGATCTATCTATGTTATTATTGTTGAGAGAACTTGCACTAGTGAAAGTATGAACCCTAGGCCTTGTTTCCTATCATTGCAATACCGCTACGATCTCTTTTATCATTAGCTACCTTGCTGTTTTAATATTTTCATTACAAATACCTTTATCTACCATCCATATTGCACATGTATCGCTATCTCTTCGCCAACTAGTGCACCTATACAAATTGCCATTGTATTGGGTGTGTTGGGGACACAAGAGACTCTTTGTTATTTGGTTGAGGTTGTTTGAGAGACCATCTTCATCCTACGCCTCCCACGGATTGATAAACTTTAGGTCATCCACTTGAGGGAAATTTGCTACTGTCCTACAAACCTGTGCACTTGCAGGCCCAACAACGCCTACAAGAAGAAGGTTGTAGTAGACATCACTCGCACCGCCATCAAGTCACAAGCACCGTCTGCTTTCGACGACCTGGCCGAGACCAAAGATTCGCCAGCATCTGACCACCCATTATGGATGCATTTGATGGTTCCAAGATGCACACCGTTTGGGAGCCGGCATCATCCTCACCTCTCCCAAAGGAGACAAGCTCAATATATGTCAAACCATTTCGCCGCTTCCAACAACGCCGTCGAACACGCAGGCACTCATTCACGGCTCCGCTTGTTAAAGAGCTCGCATTCGCCGGATCCTGTGCTATGGTGACTCGACTTGGTGGTCCACAGTTGTCGCGACCACGCCAAAGATGCAAACATATAGCCACGCTCGTAGACAAGAGCTCGATATTTAGGGTGCGAAGTCGGTGCTCATGTCCACAACGAAAAGCAGATGCCTCGGCACGAATCGGCTCCACCGTCAAGCATTATCGACCGTCCCCTTCAACGCCTCGCCGCCTTTCAAGCCATCGCGAAGAGTCAGATTCTATCTTGCCGGCTCCTCCGGCGCTCGGATCCGACTTGAGAGCTCCAGCGGCCGGCACGGAATTATGGCAGGCGGCCGGGGCCGCGACACAAGGCCGCCCGGGCCTTCGTAACCGGCCCGAGGACTACGGCTGCCAGCCGGGACTTGAGCTCGGCCGACTGCACTAATCGACTAGGGACTTCATCGACCAAAAGCGGCTGCCGACTCCAACCCACCGCCCGCCCAACCGCCCTCGTCCGTTGCAGCCCCGACAGTCAAAGAAATCGCGCAGCACCTTGTGGCCCAGCCCATCCTCAATTTCTTGGTGAACAAAGAGCTGCCGAATGATGAGATCTCGGTCTGCAAGTGCAACGCCGGTAGCAGCCTACACCATAGTCAATGAGAGCTTAGAGGCGCAGTGTCACCGTGTCTACCAGTGCTGCGTGGAGCCGGAGGCGCGATTCTCCAAGATATCCATCAAGGCGAGTACCACGCGGTTTCAAGGGCACTTGTCGCCAAAGTTCCCACCATGGCTTTTTCGGTCGACCGCTCTAGAAGACGCCAGGACTTGGTCCAAAAATGCAAACGGTGCCGAAGTTCCGTTCCAAGCCACATCAGCCGCTTCAGACTCAAGACTATTCCCATTGCCTGGCCCTTTGCCGTCTGGGGCCTGGACATGGTGGGACCATTCAAAACAGCGAGGTGGCATGACTCATCCGCTTGTAGCGGTGGACAAGTTCACCAAGTGGATAGAAGGCAAACCAATCAGAAGTTGAACAGTTGACTGCTATGACGTTCATCTCGACATCACCATCCGGTATGGCATACCGCATGCATCATCACCGACAATGGCACAAACTTTGCCAAAGGCGCTTGGCCTGCTTTTATGCACGCAGGCATCCGATGGTCGGATTTCAGGTTCCCAGACCCTCTAGGTTCGAACTCCGGGTGCACGCGGAGATCTCACCCCTACAAAACCAGCACCTTGTCGCCTCGCAGGATCTAACTACACAAAAAGCAACAAAGGGACACAAGGTTTATACTGGTTCGCCACCATTGTGGTGTAATACCCTACCTGGGTGGTGTGGTGGATTGCCTCGTGGGTGATGATGAACAATACAAGGAAGAACAGCCTCGCGAGGGTCTGCTCTTGGCCGGTGTGACGAACTGCTAGGGGGAGTTCGGTCGCTCTCTCCCTCTCTCTCTCTCTAGATTCCAGGCCCCAACCATGTGGGTGGCTAGTCCTATTTATAGGCAAAGGCCCTGGGCCTCTTCCCAAATATTGAGCGGGAAGGGCGCCAACAATTGGCCATTTTGAAGGGGAACATCGAGTACACTTATCCTGACTAAAGTTGGTCCTCGCATGTCAAAGGCTCTGACGATGACGCTGGCTTGGGCTCCACGATGACCTCCTTCCTGCCGTTGTATTGGTCTTGGTCTTGTTGCACCAAGTGGCTGCCTTTGCTTGATGCTCTCGCTGCGCTTGCCTCCTTTGCACCAAAGAGGAAATGAGGACACTACGCTGGCCTGGCGCCTCCCGGCGCCTCGGTCAAATCATGGCTTTGGCCATGGGCACCTCGTGAGGTACCGCTTTGATCTCTCCGCATCCTCGCGAGCCAGCCCTGACGAGGCGGCTCGAGGAAGCCTGTCTCGCCTCATGAGGCTTGGCCCTCACGAGGTCTTGAGCTTGTGCCATGAAGATGGGCCGGCTGGCCACCTTGAGGCACGCCCGCAGTCAGTGAGCATGTCTGGTACCCTGCCCTGCACCGACAAGAGCCCGGCCCAAGGCGCCTGGATTTGGTTTAGCAGAGAAGCGAAAGGGCAGTCGGAGGCCGCTGGCCCTAATAGCCTCGGCCTCGGGCACCACGTGGCGGTTGATTGATTGACGGCGCCCCTGTCCCCCCACGCCTCCTTATTTTGCGCCCAGCTAGGCGGACCCATGGTTGCACACGTCATCCCTCTTCGCCGCCGAGGTCTCCCGCTTCCTCCTCCAGCTCCAGTCTCAGCCCAATCCAATCTCCCTCCTCCTTCCTCACGCCATGGCTCTGAAGAAGGGGAAAGGAAAGCATGTGCCTCCGTCCCACTTCGGCTGTCGCCGGGACGGCCACGGCGACGGTCGATCATACTCAACCGAGAAGGCTTGGACAAGGTCAGTTCTGCCCTCGCAACTATCTTCAACGGAAAGGGAGGACGACGGTCTGGCTCGTCTCACTTCTCCATTGACAAAATTGTCACCGAGGTCCCAGATTACCACCCCTGTGGGCGGACTCCTTCTCCTATTTCTTCAACTCGTGCTTTCCCATTACAGATCCATATGATGCATTTGGGTCCCGAACCCATTACTCTTCTTGCCGCTGCCTTTGTCCGCGAGGCGATCATGGGCATCCTCCTTCGTTGCCTTGTTGCCACTTCTTCTTTTTTGCGCCTCAATGACCCCACCCAATGCTCGGGTGGAGCTTCATTGCCGCACGTAAACAGCGGCTTGTGGATTAATTTCAGACTTCTCCGCTGCCGCTTTGTTCCGCAGCGGTGGCTGTATGTGGATGTTGGGTGCCCAGCCCCTGCTGGAGCCAACATTACCCGCTATCCCCATTGGCTGGGGCTGGGAGACGCCACGCCCCGGCTCGCTCGTCTGGCATTTTCACAGCATTTGAGGGCGCTGGCGTGACGGCGCCCGGTGGTGAATGAGTTCCTCCTATGCCGCATTGCCCCTCTCCAGCGCCATTCCGCCGGATGTGGGCCTTCAAGGGCGTGAGGACCGATGAGGCTCTGGAGGAGGACCTGATGCTGAAGTTTGAGGAAGGTTCTCATGATCTGGACGGGGACCCTTCACTCCGCAGCATCCGCAGGGGTGCTCGCACCTTTGCTCTAACAGGGTGATTACGTGAAGCAGATTCAGGCCGGACGAATGGGGCTGCGCCCGAGGCCTCATGGGACCTCGTGAGAACCCCAATTGTGGTCGCCTTCCAGCTTGCCCACGGCAGTCCTTCCTCGAGTGGGGGTAGGGAGGCAAGGCCACTGAGGCCGAGGGGCCTCCACGGATGATAGCGACAGCGGCACTCCCGAGGTGGCAGCCCGAGGCCCGCAGACTGCTGGCTGAAGGCGTTGAGCCACGGCCATTGGCTCCCATGGCAGAGGCCCCGAGGCCCGGCTACCCTTCTTGGTGAGGCGACTGGGCGGGCGGTGCGGACGACGCCCGACGCTGGTCACCTTGGTTCTTCCTGTCAGCAGGCGACCCCTCGCCGAGCAGCCTGTGGCCGCCTGTGTGGACTTGAGGCTCTAAGAGAAAGGAGGCCTTGGGTGATGATTGCCCTTGCCAGCTGGCTACTTCAGAAGTATTTCGCCATTGATGAGTGCCTCCTTTCCTGGTTCCTTATTTTCCCATTGCTTCTGATCCTCGCCTGCAGGGCCCTTCCTACTGACTCACGGAGATGGCTGAGGAGCCATCCCCCTGTGCCTCGCCTCTACCATCCCCAAGCTTCCAAGCAGCATGCCCTCATGGTGGGGCCGGAGAGGTGAGCAACCTGGCGCATCATGGTTCTCACGACCGCGACCCTCCTTCGCGAGCCTTCCTGGGTATAGCCAGCTTGCCTTGGGCTCTCGACCGGCCGTGGACGGCGATTGGCTGAGGTCGGCCCTCGTTCTTCATTTAGACGAGCCGGCTCTAGGCCGGGCTTCGCGGCGTGCCCGCCATCGCGAGGGCGCCAGCCGAGCCCCCGCCTAGAGGGGAGTGCTGATTCAGGCCTCCGCACACTGGGCGGAGATGATGCGGAAGACATGCTCGAGCGCCTGGGAGCGCCCGTGCCCTTCGCCAAGGGTTTCTCCAGAGGGCGGCCGACGCAGTGAGCCAGCTTGGTGTAGAGCTTGCTGACGAAGACACACGCCTTGAAGCGGAGGGCCCACGCCTAGTCAAGAGAGGCCAAGCTAAAGGTGGTCGTTGTTTCTAGCGCCACCAGCGTGACCTCGACAATGAGAAAGCCGAGGTGTCGGTCGCTGGAGGCTTCGTCGGTCCGCCGAGGAGGCCCGGAGGCCGAAGGCGGCGGAGGCGGCGAGGAGCCTGGGCTGGGATTCCACGGAGCAGCAGGAGCTGCGTGAACGCCCTTTGCGGCTGAGGGGCTTGTCGATCAGCGGAGCTCCAGACGTGAGGAGGCACCACGCCGGAAGTTGCGAACGCCTGCCGATCTTGAGCAAATGGAGACGAGGAGCTTGGTGATGGCGGAGGACGATGTCGCTATGCAGGAGGCCCGAGTCCGGGAAGAGGTTGATCGCTGGGTGGCGGTGGCCCGCAGAACTTTGCGAGTTCAAGGAGAAGCGGGTTGATAAGGGCGAAGTGGAAGGCAGGACTGCCTGGAGGGCAAGTGGATGAAGTGACGCGGCAGCCGACGCTTCCGGCCGCCTTTGGTGTGGCGCAGAGGAGCTGACTTCCTCCCGCGCCGAGTGTTCTTCTTCGCCAGCGTTGACGCCGGAGTTAAGTATCGGCGGAACGAGACGAGATACCGCCAGCAGATCTTGGAGCACGAGCATGGCCCTATGTCCGCACGCCCGGAAAGAGTGTAACATCCCAAATTTCCTATTTGGAATGTTTACAATTATAGCTAAGCATCTAATGCATCCTGTTTGAATTTGAATGCCATTTGAAGTTTGGAGGATTTTGAGTTTTGAATTTGAATTCAAATTTTGGCAAGTGGGAATCATTTCAAAAATGCACGATAAATACTTGATCAAAAGTATGAGAGGAGCAAACATGACACTCAAAAATATCAGATGAAACAATGCCAAAAGTTTTGAATTCAAACTTGGGTTTATTTAAATTTGGAAAAAATGAAATTTTATAAAGTTTGGATTTTGCCTTTGAAAAATGTTCAAATGATAGGAATATTCCTGATCATTTTGGTATATATATGTCCTATATAAAATATTTATATTTTTAAAAGATATCTCTGTTGTTTTATTTAAAAATAAATTTAAAAATAGAAAACCCCAGCGCCGCCAGCCCAGTTCTCGCCACCTGAAGCCAATAAGCGAAGAAGCGGCCCACCTAGCTACCGAGCTGCCCAAGACTGGCTCACCAAGACTAAGGCTTCTTTCGTCGGTCGACTTCGCCCTCTCTCTCTCTCCTCGGGCAGATGGACCGCCCGTCTTCAACCCCGCCCCCCACGCGCCGCCACATCGCGGATCCTGCGAGATCCGGATCCGATCCTCCCGATCACCTCCTTGACGAGGCTCCCCATAAGCCGGGCCCCACCCCATTTCCCCCTAGCCCTCGCCGAACCCCTCTCACACGAGCTCACCAGGCCAGAGCTCTCCGCCGCGCGCCGTTGCCACGCTTCTAGCCCCTCCAGCCTCTGGCCGACTCCACCAGACGCCTGAAGCTCGTCTGCACTCCGCTGAACCACTCCGCCTCCCTGACGACCGGAGCTGCTGCGACACTGCCGCCACGCCGCCGCCGCGCTGGTCCAGCGCAGGAGTCACGAGACCTCCCCGTCTGATCGCATCTCTGGCGGGATTAGATCACCCCAAGGGGTATTTTTAAATAAAACCGTCCGCCCGTTCGTTCTGATTTAATTTAGGTTAGGGTTTATTTTATTTAGCCCGCCCGACTAGTTTAACCCTAGGGCCCGTTTAGTTTATATTACGCTTGTCGTAGTTTAGGCCCATTAGGCCCTTTTCATTTATTTTCGTTTTCTGTTTTAACAGAATAGTTCCTGTTTTGAAAAATTCATATCTTTTATTCTGTTTAATATTTTTAGGTGATTCTTTTTTGTTGGGTTGCAAATTTTCTATAGTTTCTGTAGAAAATATTATTAGCTATGTTAAAAGATATTTTAAATTTCTTTAATTTAGTTTTAGTCAGAATAGTAAATCTGTTATAACATGAGTTAGAAAAATTATTTTATATGATTCTTTTTGTCCCAACTTTATTTTGACATTGCCAAACCATAGGAATTAAATTGGGTATTTTAGGATTAATAAAAAAATAGTTTTAAGCAGAATCTTGTTAATCCTAATTAATTAACTAGCTACTGTTTTCCTATTATTTTAATTAGTAAATAAATTTATTTTTAACATGTGATTGATTATTCTAGGATAGTTTCTGTCACTTTAGGGATGAACTTTTAGTTATAAATAAAAGTTTTATTTTATTTTTCTTAATAGAAATTTGAATTAGGCCTAATAGGAGTTTCATAATAGATTTTAATTAATTTTTTTGCTCCTAGTTGCTTAATGAAATATTTTCTGTTAAGTTAACATAAATCCATGATTAGGTTATGTTAAGAAATTTTTGTTATATAAAACTATTCTAGTTGTTGTTTGAAGTAGGAAACTTGAGTTGGTTTTCTTTTAGCTTTCCCTTGGGTTTTGATTTGGTTGTTTTGATGTGTTATGTTGCTATTGCTATACTATTGTGTTATGTGATCCTATGCTATATGCTTATTGTGATTATTGTTTGTCTCGTAGAGTTTCCGAGTCTAAGCTTGCTACTACGAATCTTTTGCTTACGAGGATCATCAAGGCAAGTTTTGATCATGTTATTTTCTATACCTATGTTTTTGTGCATTAGAAATTATCACCACCCCACCATGCATGCAGTAGTTGAAATTTTGAAGTTATTAATCTTGAGTAGTATCATGTGGTAGGATGAACCAATCCCTTGTTACCATGACCGGGACGGAGTAGTTTACCTGCTATTTCAGAGACGGGTTTTGGTTGAGTGAAATTCATAAGAAAGATGTGAGAGTCAATGATGATGACAACCCCATGAACTACAAGAATCAAGATGGACTTCGAATTCACTCTGGTGGAGGATCGTTGACGGCACCTGGAGAACCAGGTGGTTGGCGGGATGCATGGAGAAGTGCCATGACATCTTGCGGAAAGCTTCACCCAGCCACGAAGAGGCGGATGGATGCCCCATGACCGGAAGCTTACCTGTGTAGCCGCAAGCCATTATGGGCTCGCTGGGTTAACCCTAGTAGTGACGCTGGCTGACGGTACTACGAGATGTAGAAGAACGGTAGGATTGATGGGTACGGCAGTAGCCAAGAACTCTTTGGAAGACCCTGTTTCATTCATCCCGTCTTCAAACACCATGAAGTGCGAAGACTTAAAAGGAGGGAATGATTCTTTGGGAAAAGTGCGAAACCTCTGCAGAGTTAAAGATCTAATCGATTAGCCGTGTCCCCGATTCACGGACAATTTGAGCCTCTGGAACTTGGAAGTATTCGAAATCTCAACACTAAAACTAATGAATTAATTTGAGGGGTTTTATGACTTAATAATTTGGGAATGAGATTTTGGCGGAACCATCTCAATAACTACCAACAATTTGTAGTAATTTTTGCAAGCAAGTCCACGTAGTAGGAAAAAATTGCTTTTTCAAATTGATGAAACTTAGAGCTCCACCAAAATGCATATAGTGTTAGTAACTTTATTATTATTATTCTTCATGACTTGCCGCTTATTCAAAAGCTGACCTACATGGCTGCAACGTCTTATGTTGCGGTATATTCCGATCGAGGAGGCTACGCTCGCGCTTGGCGATTGCCCTTTGAGTCGGATGGACTCGCTTTATCTTCACGCCGCGCATTAGTAGTTTATTTCTCATGAGTTGGCCTTGAGCAAATTTATTCCCTTGTAATAAAGACTCTATATGAGAATCGTGTAATAAAATTCAGGTGTGATTGAACTTTGATTATTCCATCGATGTATGTGAGTACCAGCATGATCTTGGGATGGCACACACGTAGATTTGACCGATTTTATCGTCGCCATGAGATGGTATCGTATATCGCCGACCGTAGGATCGTAACCCCTAGGATCGGAAAGCCATAGGAAGAGACCATTTACTTTATATCCTTATCATTCCGTAATTCTCCCATGTTCAATTCTGATTCTCTCCTATTTTCAACATTCTAGATGGTCACGAGTTCCCGTTTGCTACGGAGTTTTGCCACCGATGAGACGATGCCCTTCGAAGGAAGGTGGTCCAGATGGTGAAGAAACTGAAGATTGCTCTGCCCTCGATCACCGGAAGCCAACTAATGCACTTCAGACGGACACCCGCCAGGATTGAAGTGCATATCCGTGGAGAACCTTCGGAGGCACATGAGCCTATTGACTTTGAGTTCACCGGGACATGGCGATCTATCGTGCCCTTGGACATCTCCGGAGAGTACAGGCCGAGCTCGATCCCTCGAGACCTCGCCATGGTTTCGCGAGCACGGAATGGAGATATCATCCGCACTGTGGAGGGCGACTCCATTCTCTCTATATCCAGGACTTGGAGTGTCCTCAGAAACGGGAGATTCACTCGCCCAACTCAAGGCACACTGGAGGCTATTGTTCGTGAACTGGAACTGGAGGCAGACTTCCTTGAGGAAGAAATCGCGACTTCATGGAGACATCGAAGACTGAAGATGAAGCTTGCCGAGTAGAGGAAAGATGGACTTGGGAGAGGACCTTTATCCGAGTGGGAGACAATGGACCTATCGTGAGTAATGATCGAGCCCATCGAGAAAGAGGAGGCGCCACACGGAGGACATCACACCGGAGGACTAAGGATTATTGATGAAGACTTTTTAGTCGACCACCATGTTATTTTTCCTTTTTCGTCGATCAGTTAGGCCGATATTTTCGATTAGTCATGAGCTTTTGTAATCGAGTTTGAACCATGTTTGAGTGGAATGAATAAATGATTGGTGTGTTTTATGTTTGTGCATTCATATGGGTAGTGTTATTTCTCATAGACCATTGTTCTATTCTAATTTTCTCATCCACTCCAAAACACCAGATGCCTCCGAGACGTGACACGGGTTTTCCCGCTGAGCTCACCCACGCTCCAGCAGTTGAATGCCTTATGCAGCTTCTCATCCGAATCGAACAACAACACCAACAATCCACCGCCACCACCCCTCGTGGACAACTTGACTCGATTCTCGAGGCTGAATCCGCTTGTTCTCTAGTAGTAATCGAAATGATTGTGGCTGATGATTGGCTCCGCAAAGTCGGAAGAGAGCTAATCACTGTTGGATGCACTGATGGAGAAGGTGCGCTTGCTGCCAACTTGATGGACCTCGCTTCTTGGTGGGAGAACTACCGCCACTTATCCCATTGGTGCTATCACATGGGATCAATTCCCAGCAGGCCTTCGCACCGCTCATGTCTCGCTGGAGCCATGAGTCAAGCGTGAGTTCCGTAACTTACGCTGGAGGGAACCGTCTTGTGCGCGATGCGTGGATGAGTTCACAAGCTAGCCCCTATGCCCCGGATGATGTGGGCCACAGATGCAAAGCAGAGAAGTTCTTGAGGACTCAACGACGAGCTGAGTATGCAGCTTATTGTATACTTCAACAACTACCAGAGCTGGTAGACAAGGCCACCATACTTGAAGGGCAAAGCAGCAGATTGAAAGCCATAAGCGGAAGTACAGCCAGGAAGCACAACTGGAGCTCAGCAGAAGCCCACGCACCACATACTCAGAGGGCACACCCATCATAACCATGGAGGCCATAACCATGGAGGAAATGGGAACAATCGCAGCCAGGACAACAAGTCAGCCATGGCAATGGTATGGAAACAGTAATGGCAATCAGCACCGTTCTACCCGGCTCCAAGGATTTGAGCCACATCACCGCTTCAAGTGCCGGAAGGCAGGCACTATGCCACCGACTGCCGGAGGCCAAGCAGAGGAATGGAACGGCAATGGAGGCTCAAGAAGCCCAATCCGCCTCGCTTGCTCGTGAACCACATTGACGTGGAGGACGTCTATGATCAGCCGTGACCTGTGGTTGGTGAGTTTTATTGAATTCACGTTCAGTTTTGGTACTCTTTGATTCGGTGCAACGCATTCATTCATATCAAGGGTAGTGGAAAAGTATGGGTTGCCCACTAAAACCCTTAGAAGCCCCCTCAAGGCCTTGGGAGGAGAAATGATGGCAGTGTTTAGCTGTCATGCAACCTCAACATCGGGAACCATAAATTTCCCTGACCTCATAGTGTTGGAAACCCACCTTGGATGTAATCCTAGGCATGGATTGGTTGACGGTTTGAAGGAAACATAGATCAGGCTCAGTCTATTCTCGCCACCACCCCGGAGCGTAAGAGGATCAAGTATGTAGCCAGCACAGCCGATGAAGAATCAGTATTCCCTCACGGGAGTTGTTCAGAGGAAGTGCCGAGTGCAAGATTTTCCCATGTGTTCCGGAGGAATTACCAGAATGCCACGACAGGACATTGAATTTTTGATTGAGTTATTGCCCTAAGGCCCCAATATCCAAGAGACCTTATCGGATGCCACCGAATGAGTTGAAAGAGATCAAGGATCAAATTAATGAGTTATTGGAGAAAGGATATATTCGCCAAGCTCATCACCTTGGGGAGCCCCAGCTTTTTGGTAGAGAAGAAGGATGGAAGCTTGAGGATGGTTGTGGATTATCGTATGCTTGAACGAAGTAACCATCAAGAACAAGTACCTCGCCGATGATTAATGATCTGTTTGATCAGCTAGTTGGAGCCAAGGTATTCTCTAAGATCGATCTTCGATCAGGGTATCATCAGTTGAAGATCCGTGAAAAGGATATACCCAAAACAGCATTCACTACTGGTATGGTTTATATGAGTATACCATCATGTCATTTGATTGACTAATGCTCCTGCATACTTCATGAATTTGACGAACAAGGTGTTTATGGAATATCTGGACAAGTTTGTCGTGGTGTTCATCGATGATATAATGATATTCTCCAAGAGCGAGGAAGAGCATAAGGAACATTTATGCTCTAGTTCGAGAAACCGCGAGAACATCAGCTATGCCAAGTTCAGAAATGTGAATTTTGGCTGAAGGAAGTTGGATTCTCGACATGTTATTTCAGGAGAAGGAATAGCAGTTGATCCCGCCAAGGTTGAATCAGTCACCGATTGGCACACCCACCTTGCCAAGGAGATCCGCAGTTTTCGACTCGCAGGATATTATCGGAGGTTTATTGAGAACTTCGAAGATTGCCAAGCCCATGACCGAGCTGTTGAAGAAGAAAGCCAAGTATGTTTGGACCGAGGAATGTGAAGCCGTTCAGGAATTGAAGAAACGCTTTGGTCACAGCCCCAGTGTTGATTTTTCCGCATATACACAAGGAATACCTAGTTTATTAGACGCTTCTCGTCAAGGACTCGGAGGAGTACTCATGCAGGAAGGAAAGTTGTAGCTTATGCCTCGCACAGCTACGACCTCATGAGATGAATTATGCCACACATGATTTGGAGTTAGAAGTCGAGTGCATGCACTCAAGACTGGAGACATTTCTCATCGGAAACCGCTAGATGTTTATACAGATCACAAGAGCTTGAAGTATATTTTCACGCAGAAAGAGTTGAACCTCAAGGCAGGAGATGGCTGGAGTTGATAAAGGACTATGACATGAGATTGCACTACCACCCCGGTAAAGCTAATGTTGTAGCAGATGCTTTGAGCCGTAAGAGTTATGTGAATACTCTTACAAGCAGGAGGATTACCCAGGAGTTAGTCGATGACCTCGTAGATCTCCGACTGGAGATAGTTCGAGAGGATATGTTGCAACTCGAAGTTCAGTCCACTTTGGCCGAAGGATTCGTGAAGCCCGTAAGTCGGACAAGGAAATTGATGAGATAAAGCGTAAGATGAGTGAAGGAAAAGCTAAAGGATTCCGTAGGATGAACACGAGCTATATGGTTCGAGGATCTTATTTATGTGCCCAATGATCCCGAACTCATGAAGCTAATTCTGAGAGGCTCATGATTCGCCAGATTCGATTCACCCCGTAACACCAAGATGTACCGGATTTGAAGGAAAGTTTCGTGGATGTATGAAGAAGGATATTGCCGAGTACGAGCAGAGATGGCGTATGTCAACGAGTAAAGGCAGAACATCGTAAGCCAGCACGGTTGCTTCAACCTTTGCCGATTCTGGATTGGAAATGGGAGAAACTTGGAATGGATTTCATCACAGGATTACCCAGACCTGTTCAGGTTATGATTCTATCCGGGTAGTGGTTGATCGTTTCGACCAAGGTAGCTCACTTCATTCCCGTGAAGACTACCTATACCAGTGCTAAGTTGGCCAAGATATACATGACCAGGATCGTATGTCCTGCATGGAGTTCCGAGGAAAATCGTGTCGATAGAGGAACACAATTTACCTCAAAGTTTTGGAAGCAGCTTGCATGAAACTTTGGGTACGAGGCTGAATTCAAGACGGCTTTTCATCCGCATGATGGATGACCGAGAGAGTCAACCAGATTCTGGAGGACATGTTGAGAGCTTGTGTGCTAGACTATGGGTCTAGCTGGGATGATAATTTGCCGACGCAGAGTTCTCATACAACAACAGTTATCAATCCATCAAGATGGCCCTTTCAAGCTCTATACCGAAGGAGGTGCGAACACCATTGTGGGATAGTGTTGAGATCGATCACTTTTCGTTCCGACCTTATCAGGATTCCAAGAGAAAGTCAAGCTGATTCGAGACAGACTCAAGATAGCACACAAGATGTAAGAGTTATGCGACAAGAAGCGCAAGGAAGTAACATAACGGCGGGAGACCGAGCATATCTTCGTGTGTCTCACTTCGTGGAATCAAGAGGTTTGGTGTCAGGAAAGTTAGCACCACGATTCATTGGCCCCTACAAAATCCTCGAACGTCGGGAGAAGTTGCTTACAAGTTGGAATTGCCGGAAGGATTGTCCGAGTTCATGATGTCTTCCATGTTTCTCACCAAGAAGTGTCATGCCGACATGGCCGATGTTCCGCTGAGAGACACAAGGCCTCTAGAGGCCATACAGCTTGACAGTGATCTGACCTACAAGGAGAAACCCGTCCTGATTCTCGAGACTCGAGCAGAGTCACCCGCAGCAAGGTCATCAATTTTTGCAAGGTGCGTGGAGTCACCACACCGAGGAAGAAGCCACCGGGAGCGCAAGAAGACCTTCTTCGAGACCACCCGCACCTATTTGTTAGTTAACCCGAATCTCGAGGGCTAGATTCATCTTAAGGTGAGGTTTGTAACATCCCAAATTTCCTATTTGGAATGTTTTACAATTATAGCTAAGCATCTAATGCATCCTGTTTGAATTTGAATGCCATTTGAAGTTTCAGAGGATTTTGAGTTTTGAATTTGAATTCAAATTTTGGCAAGTGGGAATCATTTCAAAAACTATGCCTGATAAATACTTGATCAAAAGTATGAGAGGAGCAAACATGACACTCCAAAAATATCAGAGGAAACAATGCCAAAAGTTTTGAATTCAAAATTGGGTTTTATTTGAATTTGGAAAAAAATGAAATTTTATAAAGTTTGGATTTTGCCTTTGAAAAAATGTTCAAATGATAGGGAATATTCCCCTGATCATTTTGGTATATATATATGTCCTATATAAAATATTTATATTTTAAAAGATATCTCTGTTTTTGTTTTATTTAAAAAAATAAATTTAAAAAATAGAAACCCCAGCGCCAGCCTAGGCCCTCTGCCCAGCCTAGAGGCCACCAGCCAGCAAAGGCGCCAGCACGCCCACTGCCACCGAGCGCCCAAAGACCGCCTCACCTCACCCTCAAGACTGAAGCCCCTTCGCCGGCCACCGCCCGCCCTCCTCTCTCTCCTCGGTGGTCCCGCCTGCCTTCAACCCCCGCCCCACGCCACGCCTGGCCGATCGCCGGATCTCATGAGATCCGGATCCGATCCTCCCAATCACCTCCTTGCCCCGACGAGGCCCCGCCTATATAAGCCGGGCCCTCGACCCCATTTCTAGCCCTCGCCGAACCCCTCTCCTCACACGAGCTCACCGAGCCCGAGCCTCCCGCCGCCATTTATGCGCTGCCTGCCGCCTCTAGCCCTCCCGAGCTCGCCTGACTCCACCAGACGCCCCCGAGCTCGTCTGCACTGCCGAGCCACTCGCTGCCTCCCGACGATCGGAGCTGCGGCACACTGCCACCGCCGCCACTGCCGAGCGCCAGTGAGTCACCGAGACCTCCTCCCGTCGGCGCAATCTACGGCGAGATTAGATCACCTCAAGGGGTATTTATTTTAAATAAAACCGTCCGCCCGGTTCGCTTACTGTTTAATTTAGGTTAGGGTTTATTTTATTTAGCCCGCCCGACTAGTTTAACCTTAGGGCCCGTTTAGTTTATATTACGCGATGTAGTTTAGCCCATTAGGCCCTTTTTCATTTATTTTCGTTTTCTGCTTAATGAATAGTTCCTGCTTTTGAAAAATTCGTATCTTTTATTCTGTTTAATATTTTTAGGTGATTCTTTTTTGTTGGGTTGCAAATTTTCTATAGTTTCTGTAGAAAATATTATTAGCTAAGTTAAAATTAAATTGCTTTAATTTAGTTTTAGTCAGAATAGTAAATCTGTTATAACATGAGTTAGAAAAATTATTTTATATGATTCTTGTTGTCCCAACTTTATTTTGACATTGCCAAACCATAGGAATTAAATTGGGTATTTTAGGATTAATAAAAAATAGTTTTAAGCAGAATCTTGTTAATCCTAATTAATTAACTAGCTACTGTTTTCCTATTATTTTAATTAGTAAATAAATTTATTTTTAACATGTGATTGATTATTCTAGGATAGTTTCGTCACTTTAAGGGATGAACTTTTAGTTATAATAAATAAAAGTTTTATTTTATTTTTCTTAATAGAAATTTGAATTAGGCCTAATAGGAGTTTCATAATAGATTTTTAATTAATTCTTTTTGCTCCTAGTTGCTTAATGAAATATTTTCTGTTAAGTTAACATAAATCCATGATTAGGTTATGTTAAGAAATTTTTTGTTATATAAAACTATTCTAGTTGTTGTTTGAAGTAGGAAACTTGAGTTGGTTTTTCTTTGAGCTTTCCCTTGGGTTTTGATTTGGTTGTTTTGATGTGTTATGTTGCTATTGCTATACTATTGTGTTATGTGATCCTATGCTATATGCTTATTGTGATTATTGTTTGTCTCGGTAGAGTTTCCGGAGTGCGAAGCTTGCTACTACGAATCTTTAGCTTACGAGGATCATCAGCAAGGCAAGTTTTGATCATGTTATTTTCTATACCTATGTTTTTGTGCATTAGAAATTATCACCACCCCACCATGCATGCAGTAGTTGAAATTTTGAAGTTATTAATCTTGAGTAGTATCATGTGGTAGGATGAACCAATCCCTTGTTACCATGACCCGGACGGAGTAGTTTACTCGCTATGCTCAGAGACGGGTTTTGGTTGAGTGAAATTCATAAGAAAGATGTGAGAGTCAATGATGATGACAACCCCATGAACTACAAGAATCAAGATGGACTTGAATTCACTATCGGGTGGAGGATCGGTTGACGGCACCCGAGAACCCAGTGGTTGGCCGGATGCATGGAGAAGTGCCATGACATCTTGCGGAAAGCTTCACCCAGCCACGAAGAGACGGATGGATGCCCCATGACCGAAGCTTACTCTGCAGCCGCAAGCCATTATGGGCTCTGCTGGGTTAACCCTAGTAGTGACGCTGGCTGGACGGTACTACGAGATGTAGAAGAACGGTAGGATTGGATGGGTACGGCAGTAGCGAAGAACTCTTTGGAAGACCCTGTTTATCTATCCCGCCTTCAAACACCATGAAGTGCTAAGACTTAAAAGGAGGGAATGATTCTTGCGGAAAAGTGCAAACCTCTCGCAGAGTTAAAGATCTAATCGATTAGCCGTGTCCCTCGTTACGACAATTTGAGCCTCTGAACTTGGAAGTATTCGAAATCTCAACACTAAAACTAATGAATTAATTTGAGGGGTTTTATGACTTAATAATTTGGGAATGAGATTTTGGTTGCGGAACCATCTCAATAACTACCAACAATTTGTAGTAATTTTGCAAGCAAGTCCACTGTAGTAGGAAAAAAATTGGCTTTTCAAAATTGATGAAACTTAGAGCCCACAGCCAAAATGCATATAGTGTTAGTAACTTTATTATTTATTCTTCATGACTTGCCGCTTATTCAAAAGCTGACCTACATGGCTGCAAGCTTATGTTGCAGGTATATTCCGAGGAGGCTTGTTCGGGCGATTGCCCTTGGAGTCGGATGGACTCGCTT
>JAHIAM010004411.1:0-44655 GCA_021605205.1 Aegilops longissima | reverse complement strand
GTTATCAATCCTTTAGGAGGCCGCGTAAGTCCCTCGTACCAACACAAAGCAAATAACTCCTGCAACCAGCGTGAATAGGGTTGTCAATCCCTTCACGGTCACTTACGAGTGAGATCGATAGAGATGATAGATAATATTTTTGGTATTTTTTGGTATAAGATGCAAAGTAAAATGAAAGGCAAAGTAAAAAATCAAAGCAATAATAAAGCGTGGGAAGATTAATATGATGAGAATAGACCGGGGCCATAGATTTCACTAGTGGCTTCTCTCAAGAGCATAAGTATTCTCGGTGGGTGAGCAATTACTGTTGAGCAATTAACAGAATTGAGCATAGTTATGAGAGTATCTAGGTATGATCATGTATATAGGCATCATGTCGAGACAAGTAGACCGACTCGCCTGCATCTACTACTATTACTCCACTCATCGACCGCTATCCAGCATGCATCTAGAGTATTAAGTTAATGAAAACAGAGTAACGCCTTAAGCAAGATGACATGATGTAGAGGTTTAAATTCATGCAGTATGATAAAAACCCCATATTGTTATCCTCGATGGCAACAATACAATCGTGCCTTGCTGCCCTACTCCTTGGGAAAGGACACAAAGATTGAACCCAAAGCTAAACACTTCTCCCATTGCAAGAACTACGAATCTAGTTGGCCAAACCAAACGGATAATTTGAAGAGACTTGCAAAGATAACCAATCATACATAAAAGAATTCAGAAAAGATTCAAATATTCCTCATAGATAATCTTGATCATAAACCCACAATTCATCGGTCTCAACAAACACACATAAAGAAGATTACATCGAATAGATCTCCACGAGAGAGGAGAACATTGTCTTGAGATCAAAAAGAGAAAAGCCATCTAGCTACTAACTATGGACCCGAAGGTCTGAGTAAACTACTCACACTTCATCGGAGGCTATGATGATGATGTAGAAGCCCTCTGGTGGATTCCCCTTACGGCGAGACTCGGAACAGGCCCAAGGCGGGATCTCGTGGATCTGAGAGTTGCGGCGGTGGAATTTGGTTTTGGCTCCGTATCTAATCTGTTGGGGTACATAGGTATATATAGGAGGAAGAATGCGTCGGTGGAGCTGGGGGCCCGAGGCGGAGCGCCCTAGAGGCGCCCTCCACCCTCGTGGCCGCCTCCCTCCTTTCTTGACCGAGGTCCAAGTCTCCTGGATCTTATCGATGAGAAAATCACGTTCGAAGATTTCATTCCCTTTGGACTCGTTTGATATTCCGTTTCTTGAAACCTGAAATAGGCAAAAAAACAGCAATTCGTTGGGCCACGGTTAATAGGTTAGTCCCAAAAGTAATATAAAAGTGGAAAATAAAGCCCAATATGGTCCAAAACAGTAGATAATATACATGGAGCAATCAAAATTATAGATACGTTGGAGGCGTATCAGGGCATCCCCAATCTTAATTCCTGCTCGTCCTCGAGTAGGTAAATGATAAAAACAGAATTTTGATGCGGTGCTACTTGGCATAATTTCAATGTAACTCTTCTTAATTGTGGTATGAATATTCAGATCCGAAAGATTCAAGACAAAAGTTCATATTGGCATAAAATAATAATACTTCAAGCATACTAACAAAGCAATTATGTCTTCAATAACATGGCCAAGAAAGTTCATCCCTACAAAATCATATAGTTTAGTCATGCTCCATTTTGTCACACAAGAATGCTCTCATCATGCACAACCTCGATGACAAGGCAAGCAATTGTTTCATACTTTAGTAATCTCAAACCTATAAACTTTCACGCAATATATGGCCGAGCCATGGACATAGCACTATGGGTGGAATAGAATATGATGATGGGGGTTATGTGGAAGACAAAAAGGAGAGGTCTTACATCAGAGGCTAATCAGCGGGCTATGGAGATGCCCATCAATTGATGTTAATGCAAGGAGTAGGGATTGCCATGCAATGGATGCACTAGAGCTATAAATGTGAAAGCTCAACAAAAGAAACTAAGTGGGTGTGCATCAACTTGCTTGCTCACGAAGACCTAGGGCACTTGAGGAGGCCCATTGTTGGAATATACAAGCCAAGTTCTATAATGAAAAATTCCCACTAGTATATGAAAGTGACGAAACAAGAGACTCTCTATATGAAGAACATGGTGCTACTTTGAAGCACAATATATGAGACTTGCTATATGAAGAACATGGTGCTACTTTGAAGCACAAGTGTGGAAAAGGATAGTAACATTGTCCCTTCTCTCTTTTTCTCTCATTTTTTGGGCCTTCTCTTTTTTTATGGCCTTACTCACTTCTATTTATTTATTCCTCACTTGGGACAATGCTCTAGAAAATGATGATCATCACACTTCTATTTATTTACAACTCAATGATTACAACTCGATACTAGAACAAAGTATGACTCTATATGAATGCCTCCGTGATATCTGGGATATGCAATGAATCAAGAGTGACATGTATGAAAGAATTATGAGCGGTGGCTTTGCTACAAATACTATATCAACTACATGATCATGCTAAGCAATATGACAATGATGAATGTGTCATGAAGAGCGGTATGGTGGAAAGTTGCATGGCAATATATCTCGGAATAGCTATGGAAATGCCATAATAGGTAGGTATGGTGGCTGTTTTGAGGAAGATATAAGGAGGTTTATGTGTGAAAGGGTATCATATCACGGGGTTTGGATGCAGGCGAAGTTTGCACCAACTCTCAATGTGAGAAGGGCAATGCAAGTGAAGAGGCTAGCAATGATGGAAGGGTGAGAGTCGTATAATCCACGAACTCAACATTAGTCATAAAGAACTCACATACTTATTGCAAAAATCTACAAGCCGTCAAAACCAAAGCATTACGCGCATGCTCCTAGGGGATAGATTGGTAGGAAAAGACCATCGCTCGTCCCACTGCCACTCATAAGGAGGACAATCAAATAAACCTCATGTTTCAAATTTGTTACATAACGTTTACCATACGTGCATGCTACGGGACTTGCAAACTTCAACACAAGCATTTCTCAAATTCACAACTACTCAACTATACGACTTTGATATTATCACCTCCATATGGCAAAACAATTATCAAGCATCAAACTTTTCTTAGTATTCAACACACTCATAAGAAAGTTTTCACTATTTTGTATACCTAGGATATTATTATTAAGCAAATTACCATGCTATTTAAGACTCTCAAAATAATCTTAGTGAAGCATGAGAGATCAATAGTTTCTATAAAACAAATCCACCACCGTGCTCTAAAAGATATAAGTGAAGCACTAGAGCAAAACTATATAGCTCAAAAGATATAAGTGAAGCACATAGAGTATTCTAACAAATTCCAATTCATGTATGGCTCTCTCAAAAGGTGTGTACAGCAAGGATGATTGTGGTAAACTAACAAGCAAAGGCATAAATAATACAAGGCGCTCCAAGCAAAACACATATCATGTAGTGAATAAAAATATAGCTCAAGTAAAGTTACCGATGGAAGTGGGCGAAGAGGGGATGCCTTCAGGGCATCCCCAAGCTTTACTTTTGGTGTCCTTGTGTTATCTTTGGGGTGCCATGGACATCCCCAAGCTTAGGCTCTTGCCACTCCTTGTTCCATAATCCATCAAAATATTTCACCCAAAACTTGAAAACTTCACAACACAAAACTCAACAAAAATCTAGTGAGCTCCGTTACGGAAGAAAACAAAAGACCACTTCAAGGTACTGTAATGAACTCACTCTTTATTTATATTTGTGTTAAACCTACTGTATTCCAACTTCTCTATGGATTATGAACTATTTTACTAGCCATAGATTCATCAAAATAAGCAAACAACACACGAAAAACAGAATCTGTCAAATACAGAACAGTCTGTAGTAATCTGTAACTAACACAAACTTCTGGAACTCCAAAAATTCAGCCAAAATAGCAAGACCTAGGAAATTTGTCTATTGATCCGCAGCAATTGGAATCACTATTTTATCACGTTCTGGTGATTTTTAACAATTGATTTCGTGAACAGAAAGTTTCTGGAAATTACAGCAAGATCAAATAACTATCATCCAAGAAGATCCTATAGGTTTAACTTGGCACAAACACTAATTAAAACATAAAACCACATCTAAACAGAAGGTAGATGGATTATTTATTCCTAAACAGAAACAAAAACAAAAACTAAAAATAAAATTGGGTTGCCTCCCAACAAGCGCTATCGCTTAACACCCTAGCTAGGCATAAAAGCAAGGATAGATCTAGGTATTGCCATCTTTGGTTTTAACTTTTTAGCAGGATCAAGCTCAAACCGGGAGGTTCTTTACGTTTCGTCATATTCTGAAATTTTAGATCTAAAGAATCCAACCGCTTATTGCAAAGAGTAATCAACATATTCATGCGGTGAATATTTCCACCAACGTTCTTAAGTGGTTCAAGAGACTTTTGTAAGATCTTAGTAAATTCACAAATATTTTCAAAACTTGTGTCTCTTCCTTGTTGGGATGAGCCCCTTTTGTTGAGGTAGTGTTCCCACTATACCTTCTATAATTTCAAGCCAATATGGGGATCAATTTCAATAAAGTTGCCTTTTAGCAACGCAGTCCAAAAGTTGTCTATGGGACATACTTATCCCAACATAAAATTGCAGCAAAATTCTCAGATTAACTTCAAAGGTACAATTACGATAAGACTCCATTATTCTCAACCAGGCATCTTTTAAGTTTTTCCTTGTCTTTGTTTGAAGTGAAGACTTCAAACTCGGAGGACAACGGAGTGGATATAAGACTAGCCATAACGACAAGCAAGCGAGAAAAAGGCAAACGGAAAAGAGAGGCTAATAAAACGGCAAGGGTGAAGTGGGAGAGGAAAACGAGCGGCAAATGGCAAATAATATAATGCGGAGATAAGGGATTGTGATGGGTACTTGGTATGTTGACTTTTATGACTCCCCGCAACGCGCCGAAATCCTTCTTGCTACATCTTGAGCTATGCTGGTTTTCCCAAAGAGGAGAGGATGATGCAGCAGAGTAGCGTAAGTATTTCCTCAGTTTTTGAGAACCAAGGTATCAATCCAGAGGAGGCCACGCGCAAGTCCCTTGTACCTACAATAAAGAATAACTCCTCGCAACCAACGCGAATAGGGTTGTCAATCCCTTCACGGTCACTTACGAGTGAGATCTGATAGAGATGATAGATAACATTTTTGGTATTTTTTGGAATAAAGATGCAAAGTAAAATAAAAGGCAAAGTAAAAAAGCAAAGCAATAATAAAGCGAGGAAGATTAATATGATGAGAATAGACCCGGGGCCATAGATTTCACTAGTGGCTTCTCTCAAGAGCATAAGTATTCTACTGGGTGAACAATTACTGTTGAGCAATTGATGAATTGAGCATAGTTATGAGAGTATCTAGGTATGATCATGTATATAGGCATCACGTCCGAGACAAGTAGACCGACTCCTGCCTGCATCTACTAATATTACTCCACTCATCGACCGCTATCCAGCATGCATCTAGAGTATTAAGTTAATGAAAATAGAGTAAGCTTAAGCAAGATGACATGATGTAGAGGATAAATTCATGCAATATGATAAAACCCCATCTTGTTATCCTCGATGGCAACAATACAATATGTGCCTTGCTGCCCCTGCTGTCACTGGGAAAGGACACCGCAAGATTGAACCCAAAGCTAAACACTTCTCCCATTGCAAGAACTACCAATCTAGTTGGCCAAACCAAACGGATAATTCGAAGAGACTTGCAAAGATAACCAATCATACATAAAAGAATTCAGAAAAGATTCAAATATTGCTCATAGATAATCTTGATCATAAACCCACAATTCATCGGTCTCAAAAACACACCGCAAAAAGAAGATTACATCGAATAGATCTCCACGAGAGAGGGGGAGAACATTGTATTGAGATCAAAAAAGAGAAGAAGCCATCTAGCTACTAACTATGGACCCAAGGTCTAAGTAAACTACTCACACTTCATCGGAGAGGCTATGATGATGATGTAGAAGCCCTCCATTGTGGATTCCTTCCGCGAGCTCGAACAGGCCCCAAGATGGGATCTCGTGGATACGAAAGTTGCGCGGTGGAATTAGGTTTTGGCTCGTATCTGATCTTGTGGGTACGAGGTATATATAGGAGGAAGGAGTACGATGGAGCTTTGGGGGCCCACGAGGCGGCGCCTCCACCCTCGTGGGCCCCCTTCAACTCTATCAATCACCCCTTAACCTTGTTGTCATTTATTCAACACTCCATGTCGATCTTCAAAGCAGCCCCGCTCATCGTCGACTGTCACGGTGGAGAAGCGCCGCCGCTTCCTTGGCTCGATGCAGTCCTTGAGTAATGCCCGCATTTTGATAGTAGCAGCGCACTCATGTATGTCGGTTGCCCTTCTGCCGGGCGCTGCCATGGTGGCAAGCCACCTCCTCCAGAGGAGCAGGCAACTCCACCACCCTGGTCGTAGTTGCTGGCGCCTCGCCCAAGTCGCCCGATCCTCCGCAGTTTTGAGCCTTCCCACAAGCTCTTCCATGGACATGTTTTTAAGATCAAGAAGCTGTTCAATGGCAATGGCTACCTGGGTATACTTGGACGACAAGATGCAGAGAAGCTTCTTCACGACCTTCACCTCGCCGAGGTTCTCGCCGAGCGCAGCTTGTTGGCGATCCTGCTCATGCGCATGGCGAGCTCATCGAGGGTCTCGCTTCCTCATGCGGACGGCATCAAACTCCGAGAAGAGTCTCGCGCCTTTGGCTCACGGACGCGGGCATCACGAACGCATGATCTTGATGGCATCCCATGCCTCCTTTGCCGCCGCTTCACGGCAAGCGGAGTGCATCTCCTCCCACGGCTCGCAAAATTGCTCTGCGCCGCTTTGTCCTGGCTGAAGCTCCCACTCGATGGCGCCCCACACGCTGGGCCTCCATGTTCACCTTCATGATCAGCACCACTGGTAGTTCGTGGCCGCCAGGCGGGTAGATGACGGTGGCTGGCTCGGTGGACAACCTCCTGCTGACCACCACTCTGGCAGCCACGCCCTGCCGGGCCCGCCTCAAGCGCACCACCGGGCGAGGCGAGACACGGGCGGGACCCGCGATGGAGTGCGAAACCTTCAGTCATCATGGCTCTGAATACCAAATGTTGAGCAGCCCGAGGAGGAAGAAGAAAGGACACACATAAGAGCTTGTAGAAGAAGAAAGACAGGAGTTTTATGCACCGCACACACTTGTGCCTTTTCTCTGCTTTTCAACGGAAATGAACTGAGTACATGGGTTTAAGTACCAGACCCACACAACACACACGCACCCACTAACACCACTACTTTGCATGTAGACGCCGACGGCAAGCCAGCTGCTTGATCCGATTATTCTGCATGTACAGGCTTGAGTCAGATCCAAGTTTTCAACAGACTTGAGCTTGCCCACAACGGCACACTTGACGACGCTCAACTGAATGCGCCCGCTTTAGCTCCACGCTGATCCGACGGACTCGCCGCGCTCTGACTCCACGGAGCTGTACGCCGCATGTTGGTAACAACCATATCCATGCAAACTACACGACGCATGCTACTGATCAGCTGATGCTAACTCAACTAACTAACTAGGCAATATTAGCTTGCATGCGCATCGCTCCACACTTCTACGAGCATGCTCACTGCCGCAGCCTCAAGCCTTCAACTTAACTACATGCATGAACTAACTAATGCGATGAAATAAACATGATGAATACCTAGACAACAAGGTAAATTTATCACACCAAAGCCCTTTGGGCAACTCAGATTACCCACGTGTGGATCTTTCTTGGCAGGCCCGAGACAGATTGCCTTCAACACTTAACCTTCAGAAACGCCATGGGTCGGGTAGCGTACTTGTGCGCTTTGTGGGTGCAAGAGGATACCAACCACATCTTATTTAACCATGCTCGCAAGTTCTGTTTGGAGTTGTGTTCGTGAGATTTTGGCATGGATTGAACCCCACTTTTATGACCAGCTCTTAGGGCACCTGCATCACATGAGGTCAAATCTTTAGAATTGTCTGAGAGCTTTGGGGCCATAGCTTGGGCGCTTTGGACCTCTAGAAACAAACCTGCCATTGAAGGATCATCCTTCACATTCCTCTAACTACGTATTCAAATGGGCTATGTTCTTTCAGCAATTGCCGGGTAGGAGGGAGTAAGGACGCTGATGGCACAAGTGCTCCGAAGATCAACCACCTTCATGCCATTCTAGGAGCTCCTAGCTTAGCGCTTATGTCCATGTGTTCTGGAGTTGCAAGTATTTGGATCACGTGATCACTTAGATGATTAGAGAGATGTCTATCTAAGTGGGAGTTCTTAAGTAATATGATTAATTGAACTTTAATTTATCATGAACTTAGTACCTGATAGTATTTTGCATGTCTATGTTGTTGTAGATCAATGGCCCGTGCTACTGTTCCTTTGAATTTTAATGCGTTCCTAGAGAAAGCTAAGTTGAAAGATGATGGTAGCAACTACATGGACTAGGTCCGTAACTTGAGGATTATCCTCATTGCCGCACAAAAGAATTACGTTGTGGAAGCACCGCTAGGTGCAAGACCCGCTGCAGGAGCAACGCCGGACGTTGTGAACTCCTTGCTGAGCAAAGCTGATGACTACTCGATAGTTTAGTGTGCCATGCTTTACGGCTTAGAACCGGGACTTCAACAATGTTTTGAACGTCATGGAGCATATGAGATGTTCCAAGAGTTGAAGTTCATATTTCAAGAAAATGCCCGGAGAGATATGAAGTCTCCAATAAGTTCTGCAGCTGTAAAATGGAGGAGAATAGTTCTGTCAGTGAACATATACTCAAAATGTCTGGGTATCATAATCACTTGACTATGTTGGGAGTTAATCTTCCAGTTGATAGTGTCATTGACAGAGTTCTTCAATCACTGCCACCAAGCTACAAAAGCTTCGTGATGAACTATAATATGCAAGGGATGGATAAGACAATTCCCGAGCTCTTCGCGATGCTAAAGGCTGCAGAGGTAGAAATCAAGAAGGAGCATCAAGTGTTGATGGTCAACAAGACCACCAGTTTCAAGAAAAAGGGTAAAGGGAAGAAGGGGAACTTCAAGAAGAACGGCAAGCAAGTTGTTGCTCAAGTGAAGAAGCCCAAGTCTGGACCTAAGCCTGAGACTGAGTGCTTCTACTGCAAAGGGAGTGGTCACTGGAAGCGGAACTGCCCCAAGTATTTGGCGGATAAGAAGGATGGCAAAGTGAACAAAGGTATATGTGATATACATGTTATTGATGTGTACCTTACTAATGCTCGCATAGTGCCTGGTATTTGATACTGGTTACATTGCTAATATTTGCAACTCAAACAGGACTACGGATTAAGCGAAGATTGGCTAGGACGAGGTGACGATGCGCGTAGGAAATGGTTCCAAAGTCGATGTGATTGTCGTCGGCACGCTACCTCTACATCTACCTTTGGGATTAGTTTTAGACCTGAATAATTGTTATTTGGTGCCAGCGTTAAGCATGAACATTATATCTGGATCTTGTTTGATGCAAGACAGTTATTCATTAAAATATGAGAATAATGATTGTTCTATTTATATGAGTAATATATATTTGGGTCATGCACCCTTGAAGAGTGGTCTATTTTTGTTGATTCTTGATAGTAGTGATACACATATTCATAATATTGAAGCCAAAAGATGCAGAGTTGATAATGATAGTGCAACTTATTTGTGGCACTACCGCTTGGATCATATCAGTGTAAAGCGCATGAAGAAACTCCATATTGATGGACTTTTGGAATAACTTGATTATGAATCACTTGGTAATTGCGAACCATGCCCCATGGGCAAGATGACTAAAACACCGTTCTCCATAACAATGGAGCGAGCAAAAGATTTATTGGAAATAATACATACTGATGTATGCAGTCCGATGAATATTGAGGCTCGTGGCGGGTATCGTTATTTCTTTACCTTCATAGATGATTTGAGCAGATATGGGTATATCTACTTAATGAAACATAAGTCTGAAACATTTGAAAAGTTCAAAGAAATTCAGAGTGAAGTGGAAAATCATTGTAACAACAAAATAAAGTTTCTGCGATCTGATCGTGGAGGAGAACATTTGAATTACGAATTTGGTCTTCATTTGAAACAATGCGGAATAGTTTCACAACTCACGCCATCCGGAACACCACAGTGTAATGGTGTGTCCGAACGTCGTAACCGCACTTTATTAGATATGGTGCGATCTATGATGTCTCTTACTGATTAACCGCTGTCATTTTGGGGTTATACTTTAGAGACGACTGTATTCACGTTAAATAGGGCACCATCTAAATCCGTTGAGACGACACCTTATGAACTGTGGTTTGGCAAGAAACCCAAGTTGTCGTTTCTTAAAGTTTGGGGCTGTGATGCTTATGTGAAAAAGCTTCAACCTGATAAACTCGAACCTAAATCGGAGAAATGTGTCTTCATAGGATACCCAAAAGAGACTGTTGGGTACACCTTATATCACAGATCCAAAGGCAAGATATGCGTTGCTAAGAATGGGTCCTTTCTAGAGAAGAAGTTTCTCTCGAAAGAAGTGAGTGGGAGGAAAGTAGAACTTGATGAGGTAACTGTACCTGCTCCCTTATTGGAAAGTAGTTCATCACAGAAATCAGTTCTTGTGATTCCTACACCAGTTAGTGAGAAAGCTAATGATAATGATCATAAAACTTCAGATCAAGTTACTACCAAACCTCGTAGGTCAACCAGAGTAAGATCCGCACCAGAGTGGTACGGTAATCCTGTTTTGGAGGTCATGTTACTTGACCATGACGAACCTACGAACTATGAGGAAGCGATGATGAGCCCAGATTCCACGAAATGGCTTGAGGCCATGAAATCTGAGATGGGATCCATGTATGAGAACAAAGTGTGGACTTTGGTTGACTTGCCCGATGATCGGCAAGCCATAGAGAATAAATGGATCTGCAAGAAGAAGACTGACACTGACGGTAATGTTACAGTCTACAAAGCTCGACTTGTTGCGAAAGCTTTTCGACAAGTTCAAGGAGTTGACTATGATGAGACCTTCTCACCCGTAGCGATGCTTAAGTCTGTCCGAATCATGTTAGCAATTGCCGCATTTTATGATTATGAAATTTGGAAAATGGATGTAAAAACTGCATTCCTGAATGGATTTCTGGAAGAAGAATTGTATATGATGCAACCAGAAGGTTTAATCGATCCAAAGGATGCTAACAAAGTGTACAAGCTCCAGCGATCCATTTATGGACTAGTGCAAGCATCTCAGAGTTGGAATAAACGTTTTGATAGTGTGATCAAAGCATATGGTTTTATACAGACTTTTGGAGAAGCATGTATTTACAAGAAAGTGAGTGGGAGCTCTGTAGCATTTATAATATTATATGTGGATGACATATTGTTGATTGGAAATGATATAGAATTTCTGGATAGCATAAAAGGATACTTGAACAAGAGTTTTTCAATGAAAGACCTCTGTGAAGCTGCTTATATATTGGGCATCAAGATCTATAGAGATAGATCAAGACGCTTAATTGGACTTTCACAAAGCACATACCTTGATAAAGTTTTGAAGAAGTTCAAAATGGATCAAGCAAAGAAAGGGTTCTTGTTGTGTTACAAGGTGTGAAGTTGAGTCCGACTCAATGCCCGACCACTGCAGAAGATAGAGAGAAAATGAAAGTCATTCCCTATGCTTCAACCATAGGTTCTATCATGTATGCAATACTGTGTACCAGACCTGATGTGTGCCTTGCTATTAGTTTAGCAGGACGTACCAAAGTAATCTAGGAGTGGATCACTATACAGCGGTCAAGAACATCCTGAAATACCTGAAAAGGACTAAGGATATGTTTCTCGTTTATGGAGGTGACAAAGAGCTCATCGTAAATGGTTACGTCGATGCAAGCTTTGACACTGATATGGATGACTCTAAGTCACAAACCGGATATGTATTTATATTAAATGGTGGAGCTATCAGTTGGTGCAGTTCCAAGCAAAGCGTCGTGGCGGGATCTACGTGTGAAGCGGGGTACATAGCTGCTTCAGAAGCAGCAAATGAAGGAGTCTGGATGAAGGAGTTCATATCCGATCTAGGTTTCATACCTAGTGCATTGGGTCCAATGAAAATCTTTTCTGACAATACTGGTGCAATTGCCTTGGCAAAGGAATCCAGATTTCACAAGAGAACCAAGCACATCAAGAGAAGCTTCAATTCCATCCGCGATCACTAAGCCTCTCTCACGAGAAAAACATGATCAACACCAAGACTCCATGGGTGTTAGAATCATTACTGTGTAATCTAGATTATTGACTCTAGTGCAAGTGGGAGACTAAAGGAAATATGCCCTAGAGGCAATAATAAAGTTGTTATTTATATTTCCTTATATCATGATAAATGCTTATTATTCATGTACAATTGTATTAACTAGAAACTTAGTACATGTGTGAATATATAGACAAACAGAGTGTCACTAGTATGCCTCTACTTGACTAGCTCGTTAATCAAAGATGATTAAGTTTCCTAGCCATAGACATGATTTGTCATTTGATTAACGGGATCACTTCATTATAGAATGATGTGATTGACAAGACCCATCCGTTAGCTTAGCACGATGATCGTTTAGTTTGTTGCTATTGCTTTATTCATGACTTACACATGTTCGTATGAATATGAGATTATGCAACTCCCGAATACCGGAGGAACACTTGTGCTATCAAACGTCACAACGTAACTGGGTGATTATAAAGATGCTCTACGGGTGTCTCGGATGGTGTTTGTTGAGTTGGCATAGATCGAGATTAGGATTTGTCACTCCGATTGTCGGAGAGGTATCTCTAGGCCCTCTCGGTAATGCACATCACTATAAGCCATGCAAGCAATGTGACTAATAAGCTAGTTGCGGGATGATGCTTTACGGAACGAGTAAAGAGACTTGCCGGTAACGAGATTGAACTAGGTATTGAGATACCGACGATCGAATCTCGAGCAAGTAACAAACCGATGACAAAGGGAACAACGTATGTTGTTATGCGGTTTGACCGATAAAGATCTTCGTAGAATATGTAGGAGCCAATATGATCATCCAGGTTCCTCTATTGGTTATTGACCGAAGATGACTCTCGGTCATGTCTACATAGTTCTCGAACCCGTAGGGTCCGCACGCTTAACGTTCGATGACAATCGATATCATGAGTTTATGTGTTTTGATGTACCAAAGGTTGTTCAGAGTCCCGGATGTGATCACGGACATGACGAGGAGTCTCGAAATGGTCAAGACATGAAGATTGATATATTGGAAGGCTATGTTTGGACACCGGAAAGGTTTCAGATAGGTTCGGGCATTTTCCGGAGTACCGGGGGGTTACCGGAACCCCCCGGGGGCTTAATGGGCCTACATGGGCTTTAGTGGAAGAGAGGAGGAGGCGGCCAAGAGGTGGGCCCCCCCCAAGTCCAATCCGAATTGGGAGGGGGGCGGCCCCCCTTTCCTCTCTCTCCCTCTTCCCTTCCTTCCCCCTCCTAGTTGGACTAGGAAAGGGGGGAAACCTAGTCCTAGTAGGAGTAGGATTCCCCCCCTTGGGGGCGCACCATGAGGTCGGCCGGCCCCCTCCTCCCCTCCTTTATATACGGGTGAGGGGGCGCCCCATATACACACAAGTTGATTCTTAGCCGTGTGCGGTGCCCCCTCCACATATTTCCACCTCGGTCATATCGTTGTAGTGCTTTGGCGAAGCCCTGCGTCGGTAACTTTATCATCACCGTCATCACGCTGTCGTGCTGATGAAACTCTCCCTCGGTCTCAGCTAGATCAAGAGTTCAAGGGACGTCACCGAGCTGAACATGTACAGATAGCGGAGGTGTCGTGCATTCATACTTGATCGGTTAGATTGCGAAGACGTTCGACTACATCAACCACGTTACTTAACGCTTCCACTTTCGGTCTACGAGGGTACATGGACACACTCTCCCGCTCGTTGCTATGCATCTCATAGATAGATCTTGCATGATCATAGGTAAAATTTTGAAATACTGCGTTCTCCAACAGTAGTATTCATTTCGTTGTTCTTCTTTAATATATTTGAGTCATCGGACCTTCGTACTATTAAGAGGAGTATAGGTTCTCAAAGCTTAGATCCGCTGTGATGCTTCGCCCAAAATCTTTGCAAGACTAACAGAAATCTCTTTATGTTTCGAATGATTACCTGCCAGTAGTAGACGTTGTTCTTCGTGCTGCATGAGATATCTTTCGAACTAAGGAGTTAGCATTACTCACTCCGCAAGGACTGTTACCGTTGTGCTCAATTTTCGACCGTTGGACTCGTGTCGTTCGGCCATTGGCTGCTCCACATGTCAAATTTGGTATTTTCCCTTCAGGGAAGGCATAGCCACCCCGCTCCAGCGTTGTCCGTTGGCTGCTCCGCTTAAGATTTCTGAGAAGATTGATTGAGGATCCCCTCTTCGAGTGATTTGAGTTGAAGATCCACCGAGAGAAAAATCAAGAGCCAAAACTTAGTCTGTGGTTGAGCATCACAGTAGTTCTGAGTTTAGAGTTCTCGTACCTATTACTCTTGAGAGTTGCGCACTCTCTAGACAGATAGGTGTCGGCTCGAGTGTTGAAGAGTTGTTGTCTTCACCGAGAAAGATCTTCAGCAACCAAGAGTCATTGTGGTTCGCGAAGAGGTCTATCGAAGGTTTGGAAATCGTCGACAAGTATCTACCACGAGTGAAATCAACTGGAGTCTGATCAGCTCCGAGTTGAAGGAGAATAGGGCGAAGAGATTTTATCTTCTGTGTTAAATCACAACCCCTCCAACCAGACGTAGTCCTTTGGCAGAAGGGTGAACTGGTCTACCAAATCCATCTGTCGCCATCGAGTGCCACTAGTTCACTCTATCTTACTGCATTACATTCAGGAGTTTACTTTTGTGCTCTGTGTCGATAGTTTATCTAATCAATCATTGACTGTTGCATTTCATTCGTTTCTATCATCTCTGTCATTCCCATCTGTTAATGTTCGTTGCTCACCTTGTTCCATCATCATCATTCAGCCTAGTCGTCCCAAATGCATACAAAATTCTCTTTGCACTTATCTTATTAAATCTGGCATGACTTCCCTGTGTTGTTTTCTTTCACCTCATCATTGTTCTTTCTCGTGTTTTTCCTTCGTAGTTCATATCTTTTTTCTCTCATGTTACTGCATCTGTTCGCATATTGTATCACCATCATTATTGTCAAACCTGTGATATCCCTATGCTCAAACCATTATTGCCTCCTACCTCGATAGATTTGTTTCTCAATAACGTGCTTGGTCAAGTTTATTTCTACCGTACCTTATTTCCGCTGCTGTGTTTGGGATCAGTTCAAAACATTCGCAAGAATTTTTTAATCTCCCATTCACCCCCTCTGGTCGATATACTCTCGGTCCTAACACCTTGTATCTCATTACCAACAGTTTCACGCTTGGCCAAGTCGACATCAACCGCATTAACTTTGCTATCCTGGCGCGGATTCCCAAGAAGATGGGGCTAACAAGATATCAAATTCATAGCTATTGCACCCATTAATGTTATTTTCAAATTGGTGGCCAAATGTTATGCTCTGAGACTTGGTCTGGTCGCCTAAAAAATAGTAGATCACTCGCAGATAGCGTTTCTCAAGGGCCAAATCATCCTTGAAGGTGTCTATTGTCTCAATGAGATCATACATGAATTAAAAAGGATAAAAACCCCGCGGCTATCCTTAAACTGGACTTCGAGAAATCCTACGACAAGATCAGTTGGTCCTTCCTCGAAGAGGTGCTTCACCGTAAAGGCTTCGATGCGGGCTTTGTGCACAAATTATGCAATTGGTCCTGGGGGGTCAAACTGCAATTTCCATCAATGGGGAGGTGGGGAGCTATTTCCATAGGCAAGCGGGTCTGATTTCCCCTCTACGTTTTGATATCGTTGCTGACTCCCTTTTGATTATGCTTGACAAAGCTTGTGCCGCCGGCCACCTCAAGGGTGTCGTCCCTCATCTTGTCCCTGGAGGGATCTCCGACCTCCAATATGTTGATGATACGATTCTTATTTTCCAACCTGACGTCCATAGTATGGACAGGATTAAAAGCATTCTCATTTGTTTTGAGGCGATGTCGGGCATGAAAATCAACTATGCCAAAAGCCAAGTTTTCACCATAGGGATGCCAGATGAAGAGGGCGTCAACCTGACCAACCTCCTTAACTGTCAGAACACGACTTATTCAGGGTTGCTTTTCTCGGACAGAGCACTCGTCGAAGTGGATTGGGACCCTACGGTCCTTAAAGTTTCTTCCAAGTGTGATCCTTGGGAAGAAAAACTTATGTCCTTGGTGGCAAGAATGACCTTACCAATGCCTGCCTTTTGGCTAAACCAAAGTTTGCGATGGGGATCTTCCTCTTAGGTGAAGGAATTCAATGTAAATTCGACAATATCTGGGCTAGATTTTTTTGGGAAGCGGATGCAAAAAGATGCAAATACCATTTGATCCAGTGGGCAGATCTTTATAGACCAAAAAGTCAAGGTGGCCTTGGTATATCAAATTCCAGAAACATGTATCTTACACTTATTTCCAGGTGGATTTGGAAAATTGCCCAAGATGATGAATGGCTCCGAGTTAAGCTCCTCAAATCCAAATATTTCCCCTTGGCTCTTTTTTGCTACCAATGTCAAAGGTTCTCAAATTTGGAATGAGATTCAGAAATGCAAAGAAGAATTCTTCCTCGGCGCCAAATTTCTCATTGGAGACGGGAGGGACACCAAATATTGGCTTTGTGCATAGTGCACTCACAAGCCACTGTACGCGCTTTTCCCCCATGTACTTGATTGCTGCCAACCCCAAAAGCATGGTATGTGACATTTTTGCCTCTGGGGAGGGCTCAGATTGGCTTCTCGCGCAACTTATCCAACCAAGAACAAGAATCCCTGACAACGCTTCTTGAAGTGATCAACACCGTTCCATTTCTGATACTAAGGACGAGGTCACTTGGCCTTTACAGCCGTTAGGATCTTTTTCTGTCAAATCCATGTATGCCAAACTAATCTCGGGGCCTAGAAGTTAACTACATCATGTTGGAGCAGCCCGAGGAGGAAGAAGAAAGGACACACACAAGAGATTGAGGTAGAAGAAGAGCGCACAGGGAGTTTTGCAGCACCGCACACACTTGTGCCTTTTCTCTGTTTCTTCTCAACGGAAATGAACTGAGTACATGGGTTTAAGTACCAGACCCACACAACACACACTCACCCACTAACACCACTACTTTGCATGCAGACGCGACGGCCAAGCCAGCTGCTTGATCCGATTATTCTTGCATGTACAGGCTTGAGTCAGATCCAAATTTTCAACAGACTTGAGCTTGCCCACAACGGCACACTTGACGCACGTCTCAACTGAATGCGTCCGCTTCTAGCTCCACGCTGATCTGCCACCGGACTCGGCCACTCTGACTCCACGGAGCTGTACGCGCATGTTGCTAACAACCATATCCATGCAAACTACACGACGTGCATGCTACTGATCAGCTGATGCTAACTCAACTAACTAACTAGGCAATATTATCTTGCATGCGTACTCGTCTCCACACTTCTACGAGCACGCTCACTGCCGCAGCCTCAAGCCTTCAACTTAACTACATGCATGAACGAACTAATGCAATGAAATAAACATGATGAATACCTAGACAACAAGGTAAACTCTATCAATCACCCCCTTAACCTTGTTGTCATTTATTCAAACACCTCCATGTCGATATTCAAAGCAGCCCCGGCTCATCGTCGGCCGTCGCGGCAGCGAGAAGCGCCCGCTGCTTCCTTGGCTCGGTGCAGTCCTTAGAGTAATGCCCGTACTCTTGACAGTTGTAGCAGCGCACCTTGCGTATGTCGAAGTTACCCTTCTTCTTGCCGGCGCCGCTGCGGTGGCGAGCAAGCCACTCCTCCTCCGTGAGGAGCAGGCAACTCCCACCACCCTGGTCGTAGTTAATGGCGCCCTCGTCCAAGTCGCTCCGATCCTCCGCGGTTTTGAGCCTTCCCACAAGCTCTTCCATGGACATGTTTTTAAGATCAAGAAGCTGTTCAATGGCAATGGCTACCTGGGTATACTTGGACGACACGATGCAGAGAAGCTTCTTCACGACCTTCACCTTGTCGAGGTTCTCGCCGAGCGTGCGCAGCTTGTTGGCGATCCCGTTCATGCGCATGGCGAGCTCATCGAGGGTCTCGCCGCTCCTCATGCGGACGGCATCAAACTCCTGAGAAGAGTCTGCGCCTTGGCCTCACGGACGCGGGCATCGCCCACCCGCATGATCTTGATGGCATCCCATGCCTCCTTTGCCGTCGCCTTCACGGCAAGCGTGGAGTGCATCTCCTCCGGCACGGCTCGCAAAATTGCCGCAAGTGCCGCCCTGTCCTGGCTGAAGCTCCCACCTCCCTCGATGGCGTCCCACACGCCTTGGGCCTCCATGTTCAACTTCATGATCAGCGACCACTCGAAGTAGTTCGTGGCCGTCAGCGGCGGGTAGATGACGGTGCTGCTGGCCTGGTGGACAACCTCCTGCTGCACCACCACCTCGCGGCAGCCACGCCGCGTCGGGCTCCGGCCTCGGCGCACCACCGGCGAGGCCGAAACACGGCGGGGACCCGGCGATGGAGTGCGTGAACCTTCAGTCATCATGGCTCTGAATACCAAATGTTGGAGCAGCCCGAGGAGGAAGAAGAAAGGACACACACAAGAGCTTGAGGTAGAAGAACAGCGCACAGGGAGTTTTGCGGCACCGCACACACTTGTGCCTTTTCTCTGTTTCTTCTCAACGGAAATGAACTGAGTACATGGTTTTAAGTACCAGACCCACACAACACACACGCACCCACTAACACCACTACTTTGCATGCAGACGCGACGGCCAAGCCAGCTGCTTGATCCGATTATTCTTGCATGTACAGGCTTGAGTCAGATCCAAGTTTTCAACAGACTTGAGCTTGCCCACAACGGCACACTTGACGCACGTCTCAACTGAATGCGTCCGCTTCTAGCTCCACGCTGATCTGCCGCCGGACTCGGCCGCTCTGACTCCACGGAGCTGTACGCGCATGTTGCTAACAACCATATCCATGCAAACTACACGACGTGCATGCTACTGATCAGCTGATGCTAACTCAACTAACTAACTAGGCAATATTAGCTTGCATGCGTACTCGTCTCCACACTTCTACGAGCAGGCTCACTGCCGCAGCCTCAAGCCTTCAACTTAATTACATGCATGAACGAACTAATGCAATGAAATAAACATGATGAATACGTAGACAACAAGGTAAACTCTATCAATCACCCTCTTAACCTTATTGTCATTTATTCGAACACCTCCATGTCAATCTTCAAAGCAGCCCCGGCTCATCGTCGGCCGTCGCGGCAACGAGAAGCGCCCGCTGCTTCCTTGGCTCGGTGCAGTCCTTGGAGTAATGCCCGTACTCTTGACAGTTGTAGCAGCGCACCTTGCGTATGTCGAAGTTGCCCTTCTTCTTGCCGGCGCCGCTGCGGTGGCGAGCAAGCCACTCCTCCTCCATGAGGAGCAGGCAACTCCCACCACCCTGGTCGTAGTTGCTGGCGCCCTCGTCCAAGTCGCTCCGATCCTCCGCAGTTTTGAGCCTTCCCACAAGCTCTTCCATGGACATGTTTTTAAGATCAAGAAGTTGTTCAATGGAAATGGCTACCTGGGTATACTTGGACGACACGATGCAGAGAAGCTTCTTCACGACCTTCACCTCGTCGAGGTTCTCGCCGAGCTTGCGCAGCTTGTTGGCGATCCCGTTCATGCGCATGGCGAGCTCATCGAGGGTCTCGCCGCTCCTCATGCGGACGGCATCAAACTCCTGAGAAGAGTCTGCGCCTTGGCCTCACGGACGCGGGCATCGCCGACCCGCATGATCTTGATGGCATCCCATGCCTCCTTTGCCGTCGCCTTCACGACAAGCGTGGAGTGCATCTCCTCCGGCACGGCACGCAAAATTGCCGCAAGCGCCGCCCTGTCCTGGCTGAAGCTCCCACCTCCCTCGATGGCGTCCCACACGCGTTGGGCCTCCATGTTCACCTTCATGATCAGCGACCACTCGAAGTAGTTTGTGGCCGTCAGCGGCGGGTAGATGACGGTGCTGCTGGCCGGGTGGACAACCTCCTGCTGCACCACCACCTCGCGGCAGCCACGCCGCGTCGGGCTCCGGCCTCGGCGCACCACCGGCGAGGCCGAGACACGGCGGGGACCCGGCGCTGGAGTGCGCGAACCTTCAGTCATCATGGCTCTGAATACCAAATGTTGGAGCAGCCCGAGGAGGAAGAAGAAAGGACACACACAAGAGCTTGAGGTAGAAGAAGAGCGCAGAGGGAGTTTTGCGGCACCGCACACACTTGTGCCTTTTCTCTGTTTCTTCTCAATGGAAATGAACTGAGTACATGGGTTTAAGTACCAGACCCACACAACACACACGCACCCACTAACACCACTACTTTGCATGCAGACGCGACGGCCAAGCCAGCTGCTTGATCCGATTATTCTTGCATGTACAGGCTTGAGTCAGATCCAAGTTTTCAACAGACTTGAGCTTGCCCACAACGGCACACTTGACGCACGTCTCAACTGAATGTGTCCGCTTCTAGCTCCATGCTGATCTGCCGCCGGACTCGGCCGCTCTGACTCCACGGAGCTGTACGCGCATGTTGCTAACAACCATATCCATGCAAACTACACGACGTGCATGCTACTGATCAGCTGATTCTAACTCAACTAACTAACTAGGCAATATTAGCTTGCATGCGTACTCGTCTCCACACTTCTACGAGCACGCTCACTGCCGCAGCCTCAAGCCTTCAACTTAACTACATGCATGAACGAACTAATGCAATGAAATAAACATGATGAATACCTAGACAACAAGGTAAACTCTATCAATCACCCCCTTAACCTTGTTGTCATTTATTCGAACACCTCCATGTCGATCTTCAAAGCAGCCCCGGCTCATCGTCGGCAGTCGCGGCAGCGAGAAGCGCCCGCTGCTTCCTTGGCTCGGTGCAGTCCTTGGAGTAATGCCCATACTCTTGACAGTTGTAGCAGCGCACCTTGCGTATGTCGAAGTTGCCCTTCTTCTTGCCGGCGCCGCTGCGGTGGCGAGCAAGCCACTCCTCCTCCGTGAGGAGCAGGCAACTCCCACCACCCTGGTCGTAGTTGCTGGCGCCCTCGTCCAAGTCGCTCCGATCCTCCGCAGTTTTGAGCCTTCCCACAAGCTCTTCCATGGACATATTTTTAAGATCAAGAAGCTGTTCAATGGCAATGGCTACCTGGGTATACTTGGACGACACGATGCAGAGAAGCTTCTTCACGACCTTCACCTCGTCGAGGTTCTCGCCGAGCGTGCGCAGCTTGTTGGCGATCCCGTTCATTCGCATGGCGAGCTCATGGAGGGTCTCGCCGCTCCTCACGCGGACGGCATCAAACTCCTGAGAAGAGTCTGCGCCTTGGCCTCACGGACGCGGGCATCGCCGACCCGCATGATCTTGATGGCATCCCATGCCTCCTTTACCGTCGCCTTCACGGCAAGCGTGGAGTGCATCTCCTCCGGCACGGCTCGCAAAATTGCCGCAAGCGCCGCCCTGTCCTGGCTGAAGCTCCCACCTCCCTCGATGGCGTCCCACATGGGCCTCCATGTTCACCTTCATGATCAGCGACCACTCGAAGTAGTTCGTGGCCGTCAGCGGCGGGTAGATGACGGTGCTGCTGGCCTGGTGGACAACCTCCTGCTGCACCACCACCTCGCGGCAGCCATGCCGCGTCGGGCTCCGGCCTCGGCGCAACACCGGCGAGGCCGAGACACGGCGGGGACCCGGCTATGGAGTGCGCGAACCTTCAGTCATCGTGGATCTGAATACCAAATGTTGGAGCAGCCCAAGGAGGAAGAAGAAAGGACACACACAAGAGCTTGAGGTAGAAGAAGAGCGCACAGGGAGTTTTGCGGCACCGCACACACTTGTGCCTCTTCTCTGTTTCTTCTCAACGGAAATGAACTGAGTACATGGGTTTAAGTACCAGACCCACACAACACACACGCACCCACTAACACCACTACTTTGCATGCAGACGCGACGGCCAAGCCAGCTGCTTGATCCGATTATTCTTGCATGTACAGGCTTGAGTCAGATCCAAGTTTTCAACAGACTTGAGCTTGCCCACAACGGCACACTTGACGCACGTCTCAACTGAATGCATCCGCTTCTAGCTCCACGCTGATCTGCCGCCGGACTCGGCCGCTCTGACTCCACGGAGTTGTACGCGCATGTTGCTAACAACCATATCCATGCAAAATACACGACGTGCATGCTACTGATCAGCTGATGCTAACTCAACTAACTAACTAGGCAATATTAGCTTGCATGCGTACTCGTCTCCACACTTCTACGAGCACGCTCACTGCCGCAGCCTCAAGCCTTCAACTTAACTACATGCATGAACGAACTAATGCAATGAAATAAACATGATGAATACCTAGACAACAAGGTAAACTCTATCAATCACCCCCTTAACCTTGTTGTCATTTATTCGAACACCTCCATGTCGATCTTCAAAGCAGCCCCGGCTCATCGTCGACTGTCGCGGCAGGAGAAGCGCCCGCTGCTTCCTTGGCTCGATGCAGTCCTTGGAGTAATGCCCGTACTCTTGACAGTTGTAGCAGCGCACCTTGCGTATGTCGAAGTTGCCCTTCTTCTTGCCGGCGCTGCTGCGGTGGCGAGCAAGCCACTCCTCCTCCGTGAGGAGCAGGCAACTCCCACCACCCTGGTCGTAGTTGCTGGTGCCCTCGTCCAAGTCGCTCCGATCCTCCGCAGTTTTGAGCCTTCCCACAAGCTCTTCCATGGACATGTTTTTAAGATCAAGAAGCTGTTCAATGGCAATGGCTACCTGGGTATACTTGGACGACACGATGCAGAGAAGCTTCTTCACGACCTTCACCTCGTCGAGGTTCTCGCCGAGCGTGCGCAGCTTGTTGGCGATCCCGTTCATGCGCATGGCGAGCTCATCGAGGGTCTCGCCGCTCCTCATGCGGACGGCATCAAACTCCTGAGAAGAGTCTGCGCCTTGGCCTCACGGACGCGGGCATCGCCGACCCGCATGATCTTGATGGCATCCCATGCCTCCTTTGCCGTCGCCTTCACGGCAAGCGTGGAGTGCATCTCCTCCGGCACGGCTCGCAAAATTGCTGCAAGCGCCGCCTTGTCCTGGCTGAAGCTCCCACCTCCCTCGATGGCGTCCCACACGCGTTGGGCCTCCATGTTCACCTTCATGATCAGCGACCACTCGAAGTAGTTCGTGGCCGTCAGCGGCGGGTAGATGACGGTGCTGCTGGCCTGGTGGACAACCTCCTGCTGCACCACCACCTCGCGGCAGCCACGCCGCGTCGGGCTCCGGCCTCGGCGCACCACCGGCGAGGCCGAGACACGGCGGGGACCCGGCGATGGAGTGCGCGAACCTTCAGTCATCATGGCTCTGAATACCAAATGTTGGAGCAGCCCGAGGAGGAAGAAAGGACACACATAAGAGCTTGAGGTAGAAGAAGAGCGCACAGGGAGTTTTGCGGCACCGCACACACTTGTGCCTTTTCTCTGTTTCTTCTCAACGGAAATGAACTGAGTACATGGGTTTAAGTACCAGACCCACACAACACACACGCACCCACTAACACCACTACTTTGCATGCAGACGCGACGGCCAAGCCAGCTGCTTGATCCGATTATTCTTGCATGTACAGGCTTGAGTCAGATCCAAGTTTTCAACAGACTTGAGCTTGCCCACAACGGCACACTTGACGCACGTCTCAACTGAATGCGTCCGCTTCTAGCTCCACGCTGATATGCCGACGGACTCGACCGCTCTGACTCCACGGAGCTGTACGCGCATGTTGGTAACAACCATATCCATGCAAACTACACGACGTGCATGCTACTGATCAGCTGATGCTAACTCAACTAACTAACTAGGCAATATTAGCTTGCATGCGTACTCGTCTCCACACTTCTACGAGCATGCTCACTGCCGCAGCCTCAAGCCTTCAACTTAACTACATGCATGAACGAACTAATGCGATGAAATAAACATGATGAATACCTAGACAACAAGGTAAATTCTATCACACCAAAGCCCTTTGGGCAACTCGCATTACCCACGTGTGTGGATCTTTCTTTGGCAGGCAGCCCGAGACAGATTGCCTTCAACACTTAACCTTCAGAAACGCCATGGGTCGGGTAGCGGTACTTGTGCGCTTTGTGGGGTGCAAGAGGATACCAACCACATCTTATTTAACCATGCTCGGCAAGTTCTGTTTGGAGTTGTGTTCGTGAGATTTTTGGCATGGATTGGAACCCCACTTTTATGACCGAGCTCTTAGGGCACCTGCATCATACATGAGGTCAAATCTTTAGAATTGTCTGGAGAGCTTTTGGGGCCATAGCTTGGGCGCTTTGGACCTCTAGAAACAAACCTGCCATTGAAGGATCATCCCTTCACATTCCTCTAACTACGTATTCAAATGGGCTATGTTCTTTCAGCAATTGAAGCCGGGTAGGAGGGAGTACAGTGACGCGATGGCACAAGTGCTCCGGAAGATCAACCACCTTCATGCCATTCATAGGAGCTCCTAGCTTAGCGTTTATGTCCATGTGTTCTCTGGAGTTGCAAGTTGTATCTGTCTTTATTTTAGCACTTTAATTATCTGGCTTGCAATAACTCATATGGTTTGTGACTGATGTTCGCTGTATTAATTTAAAGCAGGGTGCGGCTTGTGCCTTTTTCTCTAAAAAACCCTAGTGATGCCAACCATTAACTTTGATAACTTTGAACTTGACAAAATGGACGCAAAAACAATGAACCATTGTTGGGAACAAAAGCGACATACTGCACTAATATCTATGTAAGGTATAGAGGAAATGGACACTTAAATGGTTGCAGGCTCCTCATGTGAGGACTATGAGCATAATTTGTTTGATGCCAACATTCGGCATTGCCAATATTTGGCAAGCCAACATTTGGCAAAATCAAAAGTTGCCAGTATTTGGCAATTTTTTGTGAGATTGACAAAAAAGTTGGCAGCCAACCAATCACTAGCCAACATTTGGCATTTGCCAAATATTGGCATGCCAACTTTTGGCATCTAACCAATTATGCTCTATATATATATATCTTTCTTTTTTCTTCCTTTTTCTTACTTTCAGGACTCCGCTTCAGAAGTCCTGTCCGCACTAGAATCGCCGAACTCACGATGCAACAGCCAGGAAGCGAAAGCCACGCCGAGTGTTCAGTACCTTTTGAATAAACAACATAGCTTTTGCCTATTATTGCTTATTTATTATATATATATATATATATATATATATATATATATATATATATATATATATATATATATATATATATATATATATATATATATATATATATATATATATATATATATATATATATATATATATATATATATATATATATATATGTTCATTTCATGACATTAGCACTACACTTTGGTACGGCTAATACACCAGGGCTTAAGTACCCCAAAATTATGGTGTGATAAGTCCTAACACTTTCACAAGTGCGGCACCTTCAACTTATAGCATTATATGAATCGGTTCAATCATGTCTTGGGTCAATAGTTGGTTTGCCCTGCCCGTGTTTTGGTACCTTACGCCCTGCTATATCGCTAAGGTAGCACGGAGAACCATCTGCGATGTGCCCCAGCTTGAGCTGGGTCGAGCACCTCAGGAGAAAGCTAAAACTGACCGTCATGATAGGGCGAGAGCCGTCGCTGTTCGAGAGGTTTTTCGGTCCCTAAAGACTTATGCCACTTAGAGCGAGGAACCGAATTGTCCGCCAAGGCGTGATAGCGCCTCAACTCGGTCTTCCGAATACTAGGGGCTTACCAAATTTAAAATTATAGAATTCTATGGCTAAGTGAGAGTGTTCAAGCATTATAAGTCCGGTTGCTTGTTCGCTATGCTGAGCGCCTCCTAGATGGACCCAAGAATGGGAACAAGAGTGCTCAAGTTTATCTCAACACCCCAGCACTGTGGCATGGGGGCTGAAGCCAACGACTTGCCATCTCTCAATTTTGATAAACGGCCGCAATGAAGGTAATATTTTAAATTAACAAGCGTTGCTTAGCGATATGAACAAGTTTTCAGCGACAGGATAACAAATGCGAGTTTATTAAAATTTACATCTTTGGAGCACTCATCCGCTATTCGAAGGCACCCTTCAGAGGCCCTCTAGTACATTTCGGCGTGATGCTCCTTGCCCTTCGGTGCGTCTGCACAAGCTTCCCAGATCCAGCTTGCCCCAGCACTTTAGCACGGGCAAGGGCCCGACGGACACCTTCAATGCAGACGGAGTGCTTGATGACTTCAATCCGTGGACAAAGGCCCACCAGCCGCCGACTAGCCCAAAGTAGCTCCTGTGCATGGCTTCCAATGGCCACAGCCAACTATGAGGCCCTTCATGGCTGTTCGGCGACCTTAGGAGCTCGACCAGCTGCTTAGCTGGTCGCTTAGGGGCACCGGATGTTCGGCCTCAAAGATATTGAGACCAGAACACCTTCTCCGCTGAGCTTCCCTCCTGGCGCTGCAGAATGCGGTAGCATCGATACAGACGGGCATATCTGCGAATGCTCCCGGAGAGCTCCGAATCCGGTAAGTAATAGGTAATTCACTTTCACATGCTTGCTTTGCATAAAGAATGCCTTACCCGCCGCTATCTTCTTTAGCGATTCAATTTTTGAGGGCTTTTGGGCCTCGCCTTAGCATCTTTGGCACTTTCAAGAGCCAGCAAGCTCGGACTCCGGTTCGAGTCACGCCCAAACTCGTGTTTTTCCACGAGGCCGGAGCTCTTGCCGCATTTTCGCCAGCCTGCGCCCCCTTCTCGCTTCTGCTCCAAGAACATGGCGGCCACGACACCGCCTCCTTCGTGGTCGCCACTGCTCGGGGCCCCGCAGCATCTATGTTATTCCGTATTTTTGCAACCAAACCTTCTATAAGGTATTTTTAATAAGGTATTACTTACCTTCCTGTCCTCGAGCTGCTTCTTGGAAAGGCCGAGCCTCTCGGACCGCCGAGGCTTTCTTCAATGCATCAACCTCCGCAGCAAGGCAGGAGGGTCCAGCAGACCGCATTCCCATATTGACTTACTTATGTTAGACTTCCAAGATATTTTAGATACTTAGTCCGCTTTTCTTTCCAACACCGAACTAAGCATCAGGGCTACTGTCCGTTGTAATATTTTACATATTCTAAACTTACCTCAAAGCCGTTAGAAGGTTGGTACAGGCCGTCAGCCCGCTTGGCGGATGAACTGTCCGGATCACCGACTAACAGGGTGTTCTCCTCATGGAAGCGCCTGTTAGCCCGGTGTTATCCGTGCCTCCGTTGACGGAGGAATCAGGCCTTACCTTCTTATGGCGGACGCTTGTCGGACTCGAACCCTAAGGTTCCAGATGGAGTCCGGAAGGGTCGGGCTTAGAGCACTGGGGTTCGCCCACGCCCGGAGTCCGGAGGTTGCCTTGAGGCGCCTCCTGCGCCACCTCCTCTTGACCAAGCCCCTTGGGCCCCACTGGCCGCCAAGGGCGTGAGGTGAGGAGGCGGAAGTGAAGTACCTCCATTTCCGATTTAACTCAGGGACCCGCCGATGAAGCGGCGAACTCCTTGGCGGGCATGATTGTTCGCATTAGAGAACACTATGCAATGATAAAAAGCCATGGGTATCCGAACACTTACATCTCGCCAGGGCTTGGCCTTGTTGGCTAATCCTCCTCGTCACATCGACGCCGGAGAAACCGGAGGAAGGGTTCTTCCTTCTGATCCTCCGCCTCCCGGGCAGCGGCCTTCCTTTTTCCTCTCTTCCGGGGAGAAGCTTTTCTCCCTCCTCGCCCTCGGAGAAGATTCTGCTCGAATCGACAGCACATGGCCTGGAGATCCTTCGAGTTCTGCGGCCTCCTTCTTGCCTTCTTCTGCACCACATGGGTACCGAGCCAGCAGCCCGGCTAACCGGCGTCCGCTGGTCTTCCCAAGAAGGAGCCAGACAGTAACCGTCCGACGCCTTCAGCCATCCCCAAAGATTAGGGAGTTTTAGATCCCACATAGAGTCAATCTATGAAAAAAGAGTCCCGTAAGGGTAAATAACTTACTCGCGGCTACAGAGGCCGCACCGGCATCTGCTCCGACCCTTAATCCGGGCGGATTCCCCGATCGAGGGCAGTGGTTGGACACCGCCTCGGGGCTACAATCTCTGGCGATTGGCGAACTCCATCCTGTCGCTGCGAAGACCTCGACTCCAGGTGTGGGACTCCTCTCCGGACTCAGAACCCTCCAGCGCCCTTAATCGAATCAATTGGGCGTCGGTCATGGAGTTCACTGCCGCGGACATCTTCGGCCTTTCGCCCTTTGGTGACATCCTGAATTCAATAAAGTCTCTCTCTTTATCAGGAGAGCCTGGCGGACTACTGAGGCGGGAAGGTTGGGATACAGACTGACGAAGAAATTCAACGCCCACCACCACCACTTTATAGCCACTGTAGATGATTTAACCGACATGCTCGACTTGACTCCGAAGACATCGGCGGTATGGGCGGCGGCGCGGAGCGACCAAGACCAGCGCCTACTGAGGGCTGGAAGGCCACCTCGTCATACGACATATACATGGTGGATATCCCAAAAGATGGGAGCGGCGATGGAACAACGAAGGATGACCCCTCAAAAAGCAACGAGCGCCCGGCGTCGGCGGCGCGCTCTAAATCCGCCACGAAAAAGCGGTGATTCCGGCCGGGAGATAATAACACCCGGACGATGTCGAAGACAACCCCCTCGGCGGGACTCGGCGCGGGAGGAGGGAGAAGCAAGTCCATACGACGGTCTGCGGAGAAAAGAAGGTCGGGGCGATAATTATCGCCTCCCTCAAAAGATGAGGCAAGCCTCGGCGACGGCAATTTATGCGTGCACGAGGATCCCGCCGACAGAGGCGTTTCAAGCGCGGGCTTATAGCCACGGCAAGCAGCCTCAAGAAAAGCAACAACAGCTTAGAGTGACCAAGACACGCTAGGCGACAGATGGACTGAAGTCCTTGCAGCGAAGAGTATGAACTTCGAGCGCCCTCAAAAGCTACCCCAAGCGCGGGGCGTTGCCTCGATCGGAGGAGGAAGCACCCAAGTCACCAGCGCCGCAGCGTGAGCAAACCGGCCACCCGTGGCGCGACGAGAAACCTCTCGGCCCTCCGCTCAAGCCACACCCAGCGCCACTCAAAAGTACCAAGGCGGGAAAGCAGCGTCGGACTTGCGAATATATTGGAGGATAAGGCAAAACATACAAGATCGATCTCGGATCGTGGGGTAGCAGCCAGCGGGATGATTACCGTCGCTGTATCACAACAAACCGGCGGGCGAACCACGATGAACAAAGCTCATATGAGCTACATCATGATATAGCCCAATCTGAGGCGCCGCACACCACTATGCTTGGAGATGAAGTAATGGATCATCAAATCCCGAGGGCTTCAAACCCGTAAACATCGAATCATACGATGGTACCACAGATCCTGCGGTATGGATGGGGACTATCTCCTCCATATCCACATGGCCCTTGGTGATGATCTACATGCCATCAAATACCTCCCACTCAAGCTTAAAGGACCAGCTCGGCATTGGCTCAACAGCTTGCCAGCGAATCAATTGGTTGTTGGGAGGACACAGAAGCCGCATTCCTCGACAACTTCCAGGGCACATATGTGAGACCACCGGGCATACGATGACCTTAGCCACATAATTCAGCAGCGGAAAATTGGCGGACAATTCTGGACACGGTTCTAACAAAGAAAAATCAAATCGTTGACTGTCCGGATGCATAGGCCTTGCAGCCTTCAAACATAACATCCATGACGAGTGGCTTGCCGGCACCTAGGACAGGAAAAGCCAAAATCCATGGCAGCCCTCACAACACTCATGACCCGCTTTTGTGCGGGGAGAGGACAGTAGCTGGCTCGAAGCTACAACGGCCAAACACCACGATAGTTGGGATACCAAGGACAGCAATAGCAGGTCGCGTCGCAAGCAAGAACAAGTGCCGCATTAACAGCGATAATGCTGAAGATCTGACCGTCAATGCGGATTGAGGCTCTAAACCCGGTCGATGGAAGAAGCCATTCAAAAAAATACCTGAGGCCCGTCCAACGGACCGAATACTCGATCGCTCGTGCGGATACATGGCACCCCGAAAAAGCCAACCACACCAACAGGAGTTGTTGGGTGTTCAAACAACAGAGCAAGTTAAGTGCGAACTCAATGACAAGGGGCTGCATAAGCGATGGCGAGGAAGAGCCCGCTGCCGAACAATAGAGAACAGAAGGGTTTTCCCACAAGTCGGATGGTGAACATGATATCGTAACCCATATACCCAAAAGGGAGGCGGAAGTGTGCACTAAGGGGCGTATATGCTATGGAGTCGGTCGCCCCAAAGTTCAACCCATGGTCTTCCTGCCCGATCACCTTGATCGAAGGACCACCCACTAGCATCCGTCCGGCGGTTTACGCGCGTGGTTCTTGACCCAATCATTGTGGTTCACCTCACCGAGTCTGATGGGCCGGTAGCAACCTGAACCTGCTTTACCGGATACGGTCGCCAAAATGGGCATAGACCCCTCAAGTTAAACCTACAAAGACAACCTTTAAAGGCGTCATACCGGGTGTAGAGGCTAATTGTACAGGCTCGATTACACTCGAAGTGGTCTTCGGATCCCGGATAACTTCGAAGCGAAGAGTTAATCTTGACATCGTCCCGTTCCATGGCGGCTATCACTGCTCGGACGAACCGCATTACAAAGTTCAATGCGGTGCCGCTTTTCGCATACCTCAAGCTCAAGATGCCGGTCCCTCGAGGTAATCACGGTCAATGGAAACACGAGCGCTCTCTCGAGCGGAGGAGCACAGCTGACCCTCGCGGCGGAGGTGCAAAGCAGCCTCTCATAGCAATTCTCGAGTCCGGCCACTAAGCGTCGGACACGGTCAAGCGCGCCGGGTAACCTACAACAAGACCGCTGGCACGCGATTCAAGCAGCGTAGCAATCCGGCTAACCCCAGCCCTCGCGAAATTGCGAAGCGATTACTACAGCGTACATAACTTCGCTCTGGAGATACCATGGGCATAAGGGGAGGGCACGACCACGACTACGCCGGAATGCGGCTCAACGCACAGGGGCTCCGATTAGGTCATTCTTTTTCCTTTTCTTTTTCTTCCTTTTCTTACTTTCAGGACTCCGTTTTCGAAGTCCTGTCCGGCACTAGAATCGCCGAACTCACGATGCAACAGCCAGGGAAAGCGACTTCAGTCAGTGTTTAGTACCTTTTGAATAAACAATACATAGCTTTTGCCTATTATTGCACCCTTTATTTATCTATATATATATATATGTTCATTTCATGACATTACGCACCCGTACACTTTAGTGCGGCCAATACACCGAGGCTTAAGTACCCCAAAATTATAGTGCGATAAGTCGAACACTTTCACAAGTGCGGCACCCGAACTTATAGCATTATATGAATCGGCTCCGAATCATGTCTTGGGTCAATAGTTGGGTTTGCCCGGCTCCCGTGTTTTGGTACCTTACGTTCCGTTATATCGGCTAAGGTAGCACCGGGAGAACCACTGCGATTGTGCCCCAGTTGAGCTGGGTCGAGCACCTCAGTGGAGAAAGCTAAAACTGACCGTCATGATAGGGCGAGCGATGCGCTGTTCGAGAGGTTTTTGGGTCCCTAAAGACTTATGCGCTTAGGCGAGGCCGGAATTGTCCGGCCAAAGGCGTGGATAGGCGCCCGAACTCGGTCTTCGAATACTAGGGGCTTCTCAAAATTTAAAATTATAGAATTCTATGGCTAAGTGAGAGTGTTCAAGCATTATAAGTCTGGTTGCCTTGTTACGTTGAGTTGGCGCCTCCTAGATGGACCCAGAATGGGGACAAGAGTGCTCAAGTTTATCTCGAACACCCCAGCACTCGTGGCATGGGGTTGAAGCCAACGACTTGCCATCTCTCAATTTTGATAAGCGACAGCACATAAGGTAATATTTTAAATTAACAAGCGTTGCTTAGCGCATATGAACAAGTTTTCAGCGTGCGGGATAACAAATCGAGTTTATTCAAAATTACATCTTTGGAGCACTCATCCGCTATTCGGCAGGCACCCTTGAGGAGGCCCTCATAGTACATTTGGTGTGCGATGCTCCTTGCCCTTGGTGGCCGTCCGTCACAAGCTTCTCCGCATCCAGCTTGCCCGGTGCACTTTAGCATGGGCAAGGGCCAGCGGACACCTTCAATGCGAGGCGGTGCTTGATAACTTCAATCCATGGACAGGCGTCCACCAGCCGCGCCTGCTAGCCCAAAAGTAGCTCCAGGCATGGCTTCCAATAGCCACAGCGAACTATAGGGCCCTTCATGGCCTGTTCGGCGACCTTGTGGAGCTCGACCAGCTGCTTCAGCTGGTCGCTTAGAAACACCGGATGTCGGCCTCGGCATATTGAGACGAGAACACCTTCTCCGTTGAGCTCCCCTCCTTGGCGGCGGTAGAATCACGGCAGCATCGGACACAATCTGAGGGCATATCTGCGAATGCTCACAGGAGAGCTCGAATCCGGGTAAGTAATAGGTAATTCACTTTCACATGCTTGCTTTGCATAAAGAATGCCTTACCGCGCTATCTTCTTTAGCGATTCAATTTCTTGGAGGGCTTTTGGGCCTCGGCCTTAGCACCCGTCGCCACCTCGTTAAGTGGCCCTGCAGTACCATGTTATTCCTGTTATTTTTTGCAACCGAAACCTTTCTATAAGGTATTTCTTTAATAAGGTATTACTTACCTTCCTTGTCCTCGAGCTGCTTCTTGGAAAGGCTGAGCTCGTTCTCGGACCTTCGAGGCTTTGCTTCAATGCATCGACCTCCATGATCGGTCTTGGCGAGGTCAACAAGCGCAGCCTGCATTCCCATATTGACTTACTTATGTTAGATTCCTGCGTATATCTTTTAGATACTTAGTCGGCTTTTCTTTCGAACACGAACTAAGCATCGAGAACTACTGTCTATGCGGTAATATTTTTACATATTCTAAACTTACCTCAAAGCTGTTAGAAGGCTGAGTGCAGAGGCTTGATCAGCCCGCTCTTGGCGGACTGAACTGTCCGGATCACCGCACTCATAACGGTGCGGTGCTCCTCCTCGATGGAGCGCTGTTAAGCGCCTCGATCGCTATCCGGTGCCTCGGTTGGGCGGAGGACACGGCGTCTTCCCTTCTTGCGAAGGACGCTTGCGGACTCGGAACCGCTGAAGGTTCCGGCATGGAAATCGGGGCGAGGTGAACTTAGAGCCTGAGGTCTCGCCCAGCCGCGCCTAGAGTCAGGAGGTTGCCTTGCAGGCGCCTCTGCGCCACCTCCTCTTGACCAAGCCCCCTTGGGGCCCCACAAGGCGTCGCCCAGCGGCGTGAGTGAGGTGGTGGCGAGTGAAGTACTCTCCATTTACGGCGAACTTCGAGGACCCGCTCGTGAAGCGGCGAACTACGCCCTTAGGCGGGCTGCATGATTTTCGGCATTAGAGAACACTATGCAATGATAAAAAGCCATGGGTATCCGGACACTTACGATCTCGCGAGAAACTTGGCCTTGTTGGCCAATCCTCCTCGTAAATCGTCGGCGTTGGCGGAGAAATCCGGAGGAAGGTTCTTCCTTCTTGGACCCTCGGCCTCCCGATCAGGCGGCCTTCCTTTCCTCTCCTCCCCGCTGGGGGAGGCTTCTTCTTCCTCCTCCTGCGTCCTCGGGAAGATTCCTTGAGAATCTACCCACACTGGCGTCGGGAGCTCCTTGAGTTCCGTGGCCTCCTTCTTAGCCTTCTTTTCCGGCACCACATGGGGAGTGCGGGCCAGCAACCCGTCAATCGGGCGTCCGCTGGGTCTTCGGCAAAGGCCGGGACGATTAATCTGTCCGGGCGTCTTCACCAGATCTGTCAAAAGATTAGGGAGTTTTAGATCCCACATAGAGTCAATCTATGAAAAAGAGTCCGTAAAGGGTAAAATAACTTACCTCGCCCGGCTTGGCGCGCGAGCTGTATCCGCGATCTTTGTTGGCGGATCGCGAGGGCTTCAGCGCCCTTGAACAGCACCTTCCGGGCATCTTAAATGCGTGAGTGTCGAAGAGCCGGCTCAAAATTGGTGCTTGTGCGGATCGAACTCCACAAATTGAAGGCCCGTTGTTGGCATGGTAGAATCCGGCGGATGAGCATCACAGGATTACGTCGACAAGCCTGAGATTCTTGTCCACCAGGTTAACGGACGCATGTTTGGAGTCGGATAGCTCGTCCGAATTCCCCCACGTCGGGCTCGTCTCTTTCCATGGCGAGGCCGTGTGGGAAGCAGATCTGGTCGGGGGCGCCCGCCCATTTGGGGTGGCGGCTCGGTGATATAGAACCACCCGATTGCCACCTTTATTGTCTCCACAAAGGAGCCCTCGAGCCATAGGACTTTGGCCATCTTGCCAACCATGGCGCCTCCGCTTTCTAGCAGCGACCGCCCACAACCTTGACTGACATTGAAGGTCTTCAGCCATAGGCGAAGTGGGGCTGGATGCAGAGGAAGGCCTCGCACAGACGATAAACACCGAGATGTTGAGGATGAAATTGGGGCCAGGTCGTGGAAGTCCAGGCCGTGGTAGAACATGAGCCCCTAGACAAATGGGTGAAGTGGAAAACCTAGTCCATGGAGGAAGTGGGGAGAAACACCACCCTCTCATGGGGCACAGGGGTTGGAATGAGCTGCCCGGCGTCGGGCAGCCTGTCTTGTGATGTTCTTTGGACAAGTGTCGGCCTCCCGCGGTCTTGTGATGTGCCCCTCAGTGGCGGAGGAGGCCATCCACCTGCCTCCTTTCTGGACATGGTTGGAGAAGGTTGAGGTGGGATGTGCGGTCTTAGGCGTTGGAGCTTCGAGTCTTGTGAAATGGATGAGCAAAGGAGGAAGAAGGTGTAGGTGAAAAGGTGGATCCTTATCCCCTTATATGGGCCAGACGAAGTTATCGTCCCCACCAGCCTGGTAAAAACTAAGCTTATCTCCCAAGCGCCGTAATCAATGGCGGATGGAGTTACTACGTCTGTATTGATGGGAATCCCGGAATAAGGGCACGATCTATGATTTGATAAGGCGTGCCAAGAAACCGCCTCGCTAAGCGGCTGAGGTGGAACAATAAAAACAATTCATATAAAGGCACGGCGTGGTGTGATGACACGCCCACGAGAATCACGTCGGCAGAATCTGTGCAAAAGTTATTCTCTCTATGGTGGTATGTGGAACTTGTTTTGTAGAGCCGGACACTATCCTTGTGTTCAAAACCTTCTATGAAGTATTCGGAGGAAGAACCCGCCTTGCAATGCCGAAGAAAATATGCTTTCGGACTCGTCGTCGTTGAAGCTTTGGTTGAAGAGACTCTTGAGGGAGTCTGGACTAGGGAGTGTCCGGATAGCGAACTTGAAGGAAATATGCCCTAGAGGCAATAATAAAGTTATTATTTATTTCCTTATATCATGATAAATGTTTATTATTCATGCTAGAATTGTATTAACGGAAACATAATACATGTGTGAATATATAGACAAGCAGTATGTCACTAGTATGCCTCTACTTGACTAGCTTGTTAATCAAAGATGGTTATGTTTCCTAACCATGAACAAGGAGTTGTTATTTGATTAACAAGGTCACATCATTAGTTGAATGATCTGATTGACATGACCCATTCCGTTAGCTTAACACTTGATCGTTTAGTATGTTAATGCTTTCTTCATGACCCATACATGTTCCTATAACTATGAGATTATGCAACTCCGTTTACGGAGGAACACTTTAGGTACTACCAAGCGTCTAGCGTGCTGGGTGATTATAAAGGAGTACTACAGGTGTCTCCAAAGGTACTTGTTGGGTTGGCGTATTTGAGATTAGGTTTTGTCACTCCGATTGTCGGAGAGGTATCTCTAGGCCTTCTCGGTAATACACATCACTTAAGCCTTGCAAACATTACAACTAATGAGTTAGTTGTGAGATGATGTATTCTGAAGCGAGTAAAGAGACTTACGATAGCGAGATTGAACTAGGTATTGGATACCGACGATCGAATCTCGGGTAAGTAACATACCGATGACAAAGGAACAACGTATGTCGTTATGCGGTTTGACCGATAAAGATCTTCGTAGAATATGTAGGAACCAATATGGGCATCCAGGTTCCGCTATTGGTTATTGACCGAGAATGGTTCTAGGTCATGTCTACATAGTTCTCGAACCCGTGAGGTCCATTGCAACAACGTTTGATGACGAGTTCATTATGAGTTTATAAGTATTGATGCACGAAGGTTGTTGAGTCCGGATGTGATCACGGACATGGCGAGTCTCGAAATGGTCGAGACATAAAGATTGATATATTGGAAGCCTACATTTGGACTTGGAAGTGTTCGAGTGAAATCGAGAATTTGCGAGATGCAGGGAGGTTACGGAACCCCGGGAGGTCTATGGGCCTTAATGGGCCATAGGAGAGAAGGAAGGGCGGCCAGGTGGGCTGCGCCCCCTCCCCTCTAGTCCGAATAGGACAAGGAGAGGCGGCGGCCTTCCCTCTTCCCCTCCTCAATCCTAATCCAACTAGGAGAGAGTCCTACTCGGTGGAGTAGGACTCCTCGGCAGCGCCTCCCAAGGCTGGCCGCACCCCTTGGCTCCTTTATATCACAGGGGCAGGGGCACCCATGACACAAAAGTTGATCTCGGATCTTTCCTTAGCCGTGTCGGTGCCCCTTCCACCATATTCCACTTGGTCATATCGTCGGCGGAGCTTAAGCGAAGCCCTGCGCGGAGAAGTCATATCGTCGCGGAGCTTAAGGCGAAGCCCTGCGTCGGTGGAGCATCAACATCGTCCTGCGCCGTCGTCTTGTGGAACTCATCCCGACACTTTGCTGGATCGGTCCGGGATCGTCATCGAGCTGAGCGTGTGCGAACTTCGGAGGTGCCGTCGTTCGGTGCTTGGATCGGTCGGATCGTGAAGGCGTCGACTACATCAACAGCGTTGTTATAGCGCTTCCGCTTTCGGTCTCACAGTGCGTGGGCGGACCTCTCCCCTCTCGTTGCTATGCCATCACCATGGTCTTGCGTGATCGTAGGAAATTTTTGAAATTACTCGTTCCCCAACAGTGGCATCGAGCCTGGTTTTATCGTTGATGTCATATGCGAGTAGAACACAAGTGAGTTGTGGGCGATACAAGTCATACTACCTACCAGCATGTCATACTTTGGTTCAGCGGTATTGTGAGATGAAGCGGCCCGGACCGACATTACAGCGTGCGCTTCTGCGAGACTGGTTTCACCGCTCCGAGCACTTTCGTTGCTTAAAGGTGACGGCGGTGTCTGTCTCTCTCACTTTAGTTGAATCGAGTGTGGCTCGCCCGGTCCTTGAGAAGGTTAAAGCGGAGTCTATTTGACAGAAATATCGTTGTGGTTTTGATGCGTAGGTAAGACGGTTCTTGCTCAGCCCGTAGCAGCCACGTAAAACTTGCAACAACAAAGTAGAGGGCGTCTAACTTGTTTTTGCAGGGCATGATGTGATGTGATGTGGTCAAGGCGTGATGCTATATTTTATTGTATGAGATGATCATGTTTTGTAACGAGTTATCGACAACTGGCAGGAGCCATATGGTTGTCGCTTTATTGTATGAAATGCAAGCGCCATGTAATTGCTTTACTTTATCACTAAGGAGTAGCGATAGTCGTAGAAGCAATAGTTGGCGAGGCGACAACGATGCTCGATGGAGATCAAGGTGTCGCGCGGTGGCGATGGTGATCATGGCGGTGCTTGGCGATGGAATCACAAGCACAAGATGATGATGACCATATCATATCACTTATATTGATTGCATGTGATGTTTATCCTTTATGCATCTTATCTTGCTTTGTTTGGCGGTAGCATTATAAGATGATCTCTCACTAAAATTATCAAGAAGTGTTCTCCACAGTATGCACCGTTGCCAAAGTTAAGTAGTACCCGGACACCACGTGATGATCGGGTGTGATAAGTTCTCGTCCATCTACAGCGGGTGCAAAACAGTTGCAGCAGCAGAATACTCAGGTTAAACTTGGCGAGCCTAGCATATAACAGATATGGCCTCGGAACACGGAGACCGAAAGGTCGGCGTGAATCATATAGTAGATATGATCAACATAGTGATGTTCACCATTGAAACTACTCCGTCTCACGTGATGATGGACATGGTTTAGTTGATTTGGATCACGTGATCACTTAGATGACTAGAGATGTACGTCTAAGTGGGAGTTTTTAATATGATTAATTGAACTTAAATTTATCATGAACTTAGTACACGATAGTATTTTGCTTGTCTATGTTTCTGTAGATAGATGGCTCGTGCTGTTGTTCCGTTGAATTTTAATCGTTCCTTGAGAAAGCAAAGTTGAAAGATGATGGTAGCAATTACGGACTGGGTCCGTAACGAGATTATCCTCATTGCTGCAGAAAAATTACGTCTGGAAGCACCGCTGGGTGGCGAACCTGCTGCGAATCTTGAGCGAGAAGTTGTGAGCGTCTGGCAAAGCAAAGCTGATGACTACTCAATAGTTCGATGTGCCATGCTACGGCTTAGAACCGGGTCTTCAACGGCGTTTTGAGCGTCATGGAGCATATGAGATGTTCGAGGAGTTGAAGTTAATATTTCAAGCAAATGCCGGATTGAGAGATATGAAGTCTCAATAAGTTCTATAGCTGCAAGATGGAGGAGAATAGTTACATCGGTGAGCACATACTCAAAATGTGCAGGTATAACAATCACTTAATTCAGCTGGGAGTTAATCTTCCGGATGATAGTGTCATTGACAGAATTCTCCAATCACTGCCACCAAGCTACAAGAGCTTCGTGATGAACTATAATATGCAAGGGATGACTAAGACAATTCTGAGCTCTTAGCGATGCTAAAAGCAGCGGAGGTAGAAATCAAGAAAGAGCATCAAGTGTTGATGGTCAACAAGACCACTAGTTTCAAGAAAAGGGCAAAGGAAGAAGAAGGAAACTTCAAAAGAACAGCAAGAAAGTTGCTGATCAAGAGAAGAAACCCAAGTCTGGACCTAAGCACGAGCCGAGTGTTTTCTGCAAGCAGGCTGGACCTTTGAGCGGAACTGCCCCAAGTATTTGGCGGATAAAAAGGATGGCAAGGTGAACAAAGGTATATGTGATATACATGTTATTGATGTGTACCTTACTAGAGCTCGTGTAGCACTTGGGTATTTGATCTTGGTTACATTGCTAATATTTGCAACTCGAAGCAGGGGACTACTGGAATAGGCGAGCAGCGGCAAAGGATGAGGTGACGATCTTGCGTGGGAAATGGTTCCAAAGTCAATGTGATCGCGATCGACGCTACCTCTACATCTACCTTGGGATTAGTTTTAGACCTAAATAATTGTTATTTGGTGCCAGCGTTGAGCATGAACATTATATCTGGATCTTGTTTAATGCGAGGCGGTTATTCATTAAATCAGAGAATAATGGTTGTTCTATTTATATGAGTAATATCTTTTATGGTCATGCACCCTTGAAGAATGGTCTATTCTTGTTGAATCTCGACAGTAGTGATACACATATTCATAATGTTGAAGCCAAAAGATGCGAGTTGATAATGATAGTGCAACTTATTTGTGGCACTTGCCGTTTAGGTCATATCGGTGTAAAAGCATGAAGAAACTCCATCTTGATGGGCTTACGGAATCACTTGATTATGAATCACTTGGTACTTGCGAACCGTGCCTCATGGGCAAGATGACCAAAAGCCGTTCTCGGAACTATGGGCGAGCAACTGATTTGTTGGAAATCATACATACTGATGTTTGTGGTCCAATGAATGTTGAGGCCTTGTGGCGTATATCGTTATTTTCTCACCTTCACAGATGATTTGAGCAGATATGGGTATATCTACTTAATGAAACACAAATCTGAAACATTTGAAAAGTTCAAAGAATTTCAGGTGAAGTGGAAAATCATCGTAACAAGAAAATAAAGTTTCTACGATCTGATCGTGGAGAGAATATTTGAGTTCTGAGTTTGGTTTACATTTGAAACAATGTGGAATAGTTTAGCAACTCCATACCGGAACACCACGGAGAAATGGTGTGTCGAGCGTCGTGTCGTACTTTACTAGATATGGTGCGATCTATGATGTCTATTTCGATTTACGCTATCGTTTTGGGGTTATGCTTTAGAGCGGCGCATTCACGTTAAATAGGACACCGTCAAAATCCGTTGAGGCGGCGCCTTATGAACTGTGGTTTGGCAAGAAACCAAAGTTGTCGTTCTTAAAGTTTGGGGCTGCGATGCTTATGTAAAGAAACTTCAACCAGATAAGCTCGAACCCAAATCGGAAAAATGTGTCTTCATAGGATACCCAAAGGAGACTGTTGGGTACACCTTCTATCACAGATCTGAAGGCAAGATTTTCGTTGCTAAATTCGGATCCTTTCTAGAAGGAGTTTCTCTCGAAAGAAGTGAGTGGGAGGAAAGTAGAACTTGATGAGATAAGCTGTATCTGCTCCCTTATTGGAAAGTAGTTCATCACAAGAAATGGTTCTGTGACAACTACACCAATTAGTGAGGAAACTAATGATGATGATCATGAAGCTTGAGATCAAGTTGCTCTTGAACCTCGTGGGTCAACGAGTAAAATCGCACCAGTGAGTACGGTAATCCTATTCGGAAGTCATGTTACTTGACCATGGCGAACCTACAAACTATGAAGAAGCGATGGTGAGCCCAGATTCCATAAAATGGCTGGAAGCCATGAAATCTGAATGGGATCCATGTATGAGAACAAAGTATGGACTTTGGTTGACTTGCCGATGATCGGCAAGCCATTGAAAATAAATGGATCTTTAAGAAGAAGACTGGCGCTGATGGTAATATAACTGTCTACAAAGCTCGACTTGTTGCGAAAGGTTTCGACAAGTTCAAGGGGTTGACTACGATGAGACTTTCTCACCCGTGGCGATGCTTAAGTCTGTCGAATCATGTTAGCAATTGCGCATTTATGATTATGAAATTTGGCAAATGGATGTAAAAACTGCATTCTTGAATGGATTTCTAGAAGAAGAGTTGTATATGATGCAACCAGAAGGTTTTGTCGATCAAAGGGTACTAACAAAGTGTGCAAGCTCAGCGATCAATTTATGGTCGGTGCAAGCCTCTCGGAGTTGGAATAAGCGCTTTGATAGTGTGATCAAAGCATATGGGTTTATCTGAGACTTTTGGAGAAGCTTTGTATTTACAAGAAAGTGAGTGGGAGCTCTGTAGCATTTCTAATATTATATGTGGACGACATATTATTGATTGGAAATGATATAGAATTTCTGGATAGCATAAAGGATACTTGAATAAAAGTTTTTCAATGAAAGACCTCGGTGAAGCTGCTTACATATTGGGCATCAAGATCTATAGAGATAGATCAAGGCGGCAATTGGACTTTCACAAAGCACATACCTTGATAAAGTTTTGAAAAAGTTCAAAATGGATCAGGCAAAGAAAGGTTTTTACCTGTATTACAAGGTGTAAGATTGAGTCAGGACTCAATGCCCGACCACAGCAGAAGATAGAGAAAATGAAAGATGTTCCTATGCTTCAGCCATAGGCTCTATCATGTATGCAATGCTGTGTACCAGACTGGCGTATGCTTAGCTGTAAGCTTGGCGGGAAGGTACCAAAGTAATCGAGGTGGATCCTGGACAGCGGTCAAGAACATCTGAAATACGAAAAGGACTAAGGATATGTTTCTCGTATATGGAGGTGACAAAGAGCTAGTCGTAAATGGTTACGTCGATGCAAGCTTTGACACTGATCCGGACGATTCTAAATGCAAACCGGATCGTGTTTTATTAAGCGGTGGAGCTGTCGGTTGGTGCAGTTCTAAACAAAGCGTCGTGGCGGGATCTACATGTGAAGCGGAGTACATAGCTGCTTGAAGCAGCAAATGAAGAATCTGGATGAAAGAGTTCATTTCCGATCTAGGTGTCATACCTAGTGCATCGGGACCGATGAAGATCTTCTGTGACAATCTTGGTGCAATTGCCTTGGCAAAGGAATCCAGATTTCACAAGAGGACCAAGCATATCAAGAGGCGCTTCAATTCCATTGGGACCAAGTCCAAGTGGGAGACATAGAGATTTGCAAAATACATACGGATCTGAATGTTGCAGACCCGTTGACTAAGCCTCTTCCACGAGCAAAACATGATCAGCACCAAGACTCCATGGGTGTTAGGATCATTACTTTGTAATCTAGATTATTGACTCTAGTGCAAGTGGGAGGCTGAAGGAAATATGCCCTAGAGGCAATAATAAAGTTATTATTTATTTCCTTATATCATGATAAATGTTTATTATTCATGCTAGAATTGTATTAACGGAAACATAATACATGTGTGAATATATAGACAAACAGTATGTCACTAGTATGCCTCTACTTGACTAGCTTGTTAATCAAAGATGGTTATGTTTCCTAACCATGAACAAGGAGTTGTTATTTGATTAACAAGGTCACATCATTAGTTGAATGATCTGATTGACATGACCCATTCCGTTAGCTTAACACTTGATCGTTTAGTATGTTAATGCTTTCTTCATGACCCATACATGTTCCTATAACTATGAGATTATGCAACTCCGTTTACGGAGGAACACTTTGGGTACTACCAAGCGTCTGGCGTAACTGGGTGATTATAAAGGAGTACTACAGGTGTCTCCAAAGGTACTTGTTGGGTTGGCGTATTTGAGATTAGGTTTTGTCCTCCGATTGTGGGAGAGGTATCTCTAGGCCTTCTCGGTAATACACATCACTTAAGCCTTGCAAGCATTACAACTAATGAGTTAGTTGTGAGATGATGTATTCGAAGCGAGTAAAGAGACTTACGATAGCGAGATTGAACTAGGTATTGGATACCGGCGATCGAATCTCGGGTAAATAACATACCGATGACAAAGGGAACAACGTATGTCGTTATGCGGTTTGACCGATAAAGATCTTCGTAGAATATGTAGGAACCAATATGGGCATCAGGTTCCGCTATTGGTTATTGACCGAGAATGGTTCTAGGTCATGTCTACATAGTTCTCGAACCCGTAGGGTCCATTGCAACAACGTTCGATGACAGTTCATTATGAGTTTATAAGTATTGATGCGAAGGTTGTTGAGTCCGGATGTGATCACGGACATGACGAGAGTCTCGAAATGGTCGAGACATAAAGATTGATATATTGGAAGCCTACATTTGGACATCGGAAGTGTTCAGTGAAATCGAGAATTTGCGAGATGCAGGGAGGTTACGGAACCCCAGGAGGTCTATGGGCCTTAATGGGCCATAGGAGAGAAGAGGAAGGGCGGCCAGGTGGGCTGCGCGCCCCTCCCCTCTAGTCCGAATAGGACAAGGAGAGGCGGCGCCCCTCCCTCTTCCCCCTCCTCCAATCCTAATCCAACTAGGAGAGGAGTCCTACTCCGGTGGGAGTAGGACTCCTCGGCCAGCGCCTCCCAAGGCTGGCCACCCCCCTTGTCTCCTTTATATCTGAGGGGCAGGGCACCCATGAAACAAAGTTGATCTCTGGATCTTTCCTTAGCCGTGTCGGTGCCCCTTCCACCATATTCCACTTGGTCATATCGTCGCGGAGCTTAAGGCGAAGCCCTGCGCGGAGAAGTCATATCGTCGCGGAGCTTAAGCGAAGCCCTGCGTCGGTGGAGCATCAACATCGTCCTGCGCCGTCGTCTTGTGGAACTCATCCCGACACTTTGCTGGATCGGTCCGGGGATCGTCATCGAGCTGAGCGTGTGCGAACTTCGGAGGTGCCGTCGTTCGGTGCTTGGATCGGTCGGATCGTGAAGGCGTCGACTACATCAACAGCGTTGTTATAGCGCTTCCGCTTTCGGTCTCACAGTGCGTGGGCGGACACTCTCCCTCTCGTTGCTATGCCATCACCATGGTCTTGCGTGATCGTAGGAAAATTTTTGAAATTACTCGTTCCCCAACAGAGACTATCATCACGGCGGACTCAATACTATGAAGATACAAGATTGAAGACTTACGTCCGTGTCAGGATGGGACTTCCTTGGCGTGGAAGGCAAGCTTGGCGTCTGGATATGTAGATCTCCTACCATTGTAACCGACTCTGTGTAACCTAACCTATCCGGTGTCTATATAAACGGAGGGTTTTAATCGTGGGGCCGAACAACAATCATACCATAGGCTAGCTTCTAGGGTTTAGCCTCCTTGATCTCAAGTGGTAGATCTACTCTTGTACTACCCATATCATCAATATTAATCAAGCGGGGTAGGGTATTTCCTCCATCGAGGAGGCCCGAACCTGGGTAAAAACATCGTGTCCTTGTCTCCTGTTACCATCCGCCTTAGGCCCTTGACAGTTCGGGACCCCCTACCGAGATCCGCGGTTTGACACCTAGACACCTAGCCTGCCCTAGCTCTACCTCTCTCTCTCTATCTATCTATCTCTC